>JAHBCN010001463.1:0-116767 GCA_019359885.1 Listronotus oregonensis
AAGGGCACTAAGTTGTGAGAGTAAGTCCTGTACTTCCGACAAAAATTACCAATATAAGGATGATGCTTGTTGCATACCCAAACTAAAAGTTAAACTACACTTTATTTAAAATAATTTGAAAAGAAATTTTTTTCTGCAAATTTTGGACTAAACACTATCACTAATCTTCGTAGGCGAATTTTGTTTTTCCTGAAGATAGTTTTTAAAAAATTATGGATAAACGCAAAAAAACGAGGATTAAGGGCAGACTTTTTCACTATTCTACCGACTGCGCCAGTTAAGTGTTGTAAAGGTCAAAGGTATTTTAAAAAAAGACCTTTTTTAAAAATTTTACAGTATAATATAATTAGAGAACACAATATAAATTGGAACAATTTAAATCTATTACAAGCCTACTATTTATACATAATTTATTGCTAACGTTATTTTAGCTGGTTGCTTACTGCAATTTTGAGGGTGGGTTCATGGAACTATAATTCGCTTTTGACAAAGTTTTTGAAAAAAGGACTCTATTTTGTACCATTTAAAAAATTAATAGTTAAAAGATATTTCGTTTTTTTTTAAATCATATTTGGTTATACCACACCGCAATCAAAAAATTGTGACTAGCCAAAACTATTATTTTGTACAAAACGACGCACAAAAGTACAATTATTTACGAGTACTAGAAAACAGACAAAATATACGTTGTGGCTTTTATTAAATATAATAATAATGAATAACAAAATAAAACATATTTTTTGTAGTTCGTCGCTTTTGACAAAGTTTTTAAAAGATGGTCTTTAATTTTATGCCAAGTAGAAATTGGAATACAATTATTTTAATATTAATTTTTAAATGTATGTTCATGTTAGCGGCAAGGGCCGACAACAATGACCATTGTTCCGTGTTACCAGATGCTGCCTGTATGACAGATGAAACACATATTATTTTTCAATGTTTTGTTATTAATTGGCTCAGTAGTTGTACTTTAAGTTTTCTTTAACATATTTTAAAAGCGCATGTATGTCTTGGATGTTTCTGTTTGTTTCGCATCATTCTATTGATTCATCCTGAAAAAGAAATATATCTATAGAACATGCACAACTTTCTATTTAAAAATTATTACTACCCTTTAGTTAACTGGTAGTTGAAATGTTTTTTTACATTTGTATGTAAAATTTTAGCAAACATCTCCTTTTTGGTCTTACAGTTTTTTTAATCAACTTATCCGCCCGCGGTTCAGGTTCGATCTCCAGCCGGAGAGACATATTTAGGTAGTAGTTATTTAAAATAACGTCCGTGGTGGTACTACCGCGTTGTCTAAAAACCATACAGACTATAGCAAAAAGCTGATCTTAAATTAATCTGCATACAATGCAGTAGTTTTTAGAAAAACGATCAATCTTTTTTTTTTACTGTATTATCTCAAACTATTTTTCATCTTAATATTTATTATTAACTGTGAAAAAGATTATAAAGGAAGATTATGTTAGTCTAACTAGTACAGACCTAATACGACTGAAAGACTATCACTCCAATTATTTATTGAAAAAGAATAATAGAAATCATATCATTTAATGTATTAGTTTTTAATTATTTTTTAAAAAAAAACGATCTTTACAAAAATCACTTAAATTTAAATATCTTCAAAACCGTGAGAAATCGAATAATAATATATATTTTTTTTCTCATAGATAATGACTTCCTCTATCACGTACTTTAATTTGATCCATGACTTACGGGACACCCGCAGGGGCAAATTAAAAGACATGATAAAGGATGTCATTATCTATGAGAAAAACACTCTATTCGATTTCTCACGTTTTTGAAGATATTTCAATATTAGTAATTTTTGTTAAAATCGTTTTTTTTTTGACAAAATAATTAAAAACTAATACATCAAATGATATGATTTCTATTATTCTTTTTCAATCAATAATTGGAGTGATAGCCTTTCAGTTGTATTAGGCTGTACTGGTTTTGCGTATAACCAAGAAAGCTAGATTAACATAATATGCCCTTTTAATTTTTTACCCAGTTAAGGTCGATTCGCATTAAGCGCTCAGGTCTCGGTTCGCTCACCGTTCGGTCAAAATCAAGAATTTTATATACTATTCACATTGAGCCATCAACATCCAGTCTAGTTTAAATTAGAACCTTGTCCTAGCGTTAATTTAATATCAAAAATGTTTAAAAAGTTCTCAAATGCTGATTTAGCTATTATTGCTATATGTTTGGATGATGAAGAGGACGAAAACCGGGAGGAAAACAAAAAACGCGGGAGAATATGGGTCACGACATTTTGAAAAGGCGTAAAACGGAAGGAGAATTTTTCACTCTGTATAGAGGTCTTGTAGATGATGAAACTAAATTTTATCAATATTTTCGTATGACCAAACATACTTTTCAATACATTTTGAATAAAATTTCAACTGAATGAACGAAACAAAATAGTACATTTCGTGAGGCCATTTCACCAAGAGAGAAGTTAACTGTTTGCTTAAGGTAAGTCAAAACACAAAATTATTTTTAGAAAATAACCTCATGAAGTACATGCATGATTATATTAATTGATATTTTGATTTTAATTTCGACTCGCTTGAAGCTTCTAAAAAAACATTTTCTGTTTTGGTAGTTATCAATTTATTAATGCACCGTTATTATTAAAAAACGACCTAAAAATTTTCATAGTACGATGATGCGGAGGATAGGGGTGTGGGTACAGAAGTTTGTTATTGCGTATATGAAGAATGTGATGAAGGACGGCTTTGATTTACATAAGTACCATTGAAACCTGAAGTGGAATGAAATTTCGAGGAGGATTATTATAGTCTGATACTGAATTGTTTTTAAAATGATGATATTGACTTCAAGAGCACTTGCGGCAAACAAATATTTCCGTTTAATTTCTGACACTATATTAAAAATACTAGTTTTTACCGTAATCCCCAGATGAAAAAGAGCGTACAGTGGCATTAATACTGTCAAAAAATAAATCTACAGAGTGTTTTTCTTTTGTCTCTTTAAGACGTTTTTGACTTATAAAATAATTCATGAGTGTTGAACTCGCAGATTCTGTGCTTGGAAGATTTTTCCTTGGTAATATTCTTTTCTTTTAAATATTCTTTTGAAAAACTTCTCTGGATGTTGCAAGAACATCATTTGTCTTAGCCTCAGCCTGCTCTTCGTCGTAACCGTCAATGTTCTCCTCATCTGTTCCATTGTCCATCTGTAATGAAGATACCCTGGCCTTATCCTTCATGTGCGGAAACAAAAAAGCCATTTCATTCTCGTATCTCCACTTTTTCTTTTTCTTGGCGGCTTGACCAGTTGTCGTTTCATTCGCCTTACATATTTTTCTAAATTGAGTTC
Organism: Listronotus oregonensis; assembly: GCA_019359885.1. NCBI lineage: Eukaryota > Metazoa > Arthropoda > Insecta > Coleoptera > Curculionidae > Listronotus > Listronotus oregonensis. Next base: position 3,355 of record JAHBCN010001463.1, read on the forward strand.
TCAGTGACTCCCATCTTTGCTTGCATTTATCAGCTGCAAAAAATAAAAAAATGGTATCTATTAATAAAATTTTATTATTATTGTTAGAGGAGAATTTGTCGGAGTAATAAAAGTAAATTTAAATAAATCAAAAATCATTTCACCATTTTCAAAAATTTTATCCTGAACCACCGATAAATCAATTATTCTAATTTCGTTTCAGATATTAAGCAACGGGAGACTCACTACGGACTATTGCTTTTAGATATCGCCTCGGCCATTTCACCGTCCAGGAAATTGTCAGGGATGTTTGCAATACAATAATATCAAATTAACCGCAAGAATGCATACCGCCACCGACCCAAAAAAATTGGAAAGCGATTGCCAATGATTTTTGGAACTTGTGGAATCTCCCTAATTGTTTAGGGGCGCTAGACGGTAAACATATCGAAATAGTGGCCCCTCAAAATAGTGGATCGAATTTCTTTAATTACAGCGCACCTTTTTGGTAGTGTTGTTGGTACTAGTCGACGCGCAATGCAAATTTATTGCCGTTGTTTGGGTTTGCAGAAAGTGTGATGGGTTTAGGTTATATAGTGAGAAATAATTTTACTAGGCTTTGATAAAGAACTTCACTTATATTTGTTACTAAAAAATTACCCCAGTCTCGAATTAATGTTTTAACTAGGGAAGAAACAGCCGCGGAATCCCCGGACCGAATACCGGTTCAAAGCAGCCGAGCGTCTCTGTCCTTTTCTAATGCCTATCCATCTTTTTTCAACCAGCCGGCTTAGACACAATATCGATCCCTTGCGTACGGGGTAGCAACCAATCACAGGCCAGAGTTCTAGGTCACTCGCGTCGCGGCAAAACAAAGAAATAGTTCAGGTGTGGGGATTAACTAGCTACGGGGTGCGATTTTTTGACATAATACGGGGAGCGTTACAAAATATACAAACATACCGCCGCCCTTGAAAGTATCGGGGTATCTTTCAATACAATAAAACCTAATCAGAATGCGAATCAGAGACTGGGGAGGAATAATACAAGAAAACATACTACCATGCACTTAACTAACACATGAAATTAGAAATAAGTATATAATTTAACATTATATAAATAACATTAGTACTAACCAACAAATACATTGTTAAGCACATAGATTGATACTTGCGTGTAATTGCAAAAAGAACATAAGGTAATTATTTTTTATGCAAAAAGAACAAAATCAACGAAAATATGTAATTAATTGAGTGGACTGTATAAACAATTTTTTTGTATCTACACATCAACAGTTTTTAAGAAAAATTGTATTTGTTTATATGTAGATGGACGCTAAAAAAAAGGGTACAATATATATATGGATATCTTAAAAGCTAACTACACTTAGGTCGCGTTCATATTGGCACCGTTCGAGCGATGAGCGTCGAGCGATGTCGCTTGCGCGTTATCATCGCGCGCGTCGTCGTGTTCATATTGGTACAGCATTATTTCAGTTATTTTATCGGTTTCTCTCGAATAGAACTGATGAATTTGGTGACAAAGCAGTTATTGCTTATGGAAAACCAACGGCTACGATGGTTAATTAGAAGAAGGAATAAAAAAAGACAAGCCGTTCATGACCTTAATAAAAATAGAGTCATTTATGGCGAATATCACCATCTTTATCGTCAACTTCGTGGTGATCCAGTACGTTTTTTCCAGTTTTTAAGAATGTCAGTGGAAACGTTTGATCATATTTTGAACATAATAAAGCATAGACTTCAAAAGAAAACAACTAATTTTAAAAAGCCTATTTCTCCGTCAGAAAGACTTTATGTAACCATAAGGTAAGTAATATAATTATCTTTATTTCAATTTTTTACAAAAAGCAACAAAAATCAACATAAAATGAACTTTAAACAAAACTTTTATTAAGAAAATCAACATAGAATGAACAAACAAAATCTGTACTAAAAACGATAAAATAAATTAACATAACATCAGTTTAAAAATGGTGCTTGATAGTTTTCTAATCCAGAAGCTTGTGTTTCTGAAGAATATCCTGGATGGACAGAAGAATACCCTGAAAGCCCTGTAGAAAGATAGTTGCAGTTATTTTGTTTTTTTCGTCGAAGAGCTTCCATGATAACATTTTGAATACCTGCCTTCAAGTTTTTCCAACGAATCAAATTCAGTAAAATAGGGTAATAGGCTCATTAAAAACTGATAATCCGGATTACTAACTAATTCTTCATTATTTTTTTGGTCCTTTTTTAATAAGTCTAATTTTTGCTTTTCAATTTCTAGGTAAGTGTCAATTTCAGCTTTTTCGGCCGCTTTTTTTTTTACGTAGATGCACTGGAGAGTTAGTATTTCGGGAAGCAGAACGCGAACATGTGGCATCCGAATTTTCAAGACTTGCAGCAGAGTTTATGTTTGGTGAAATAGGAGACATAAGAGTAACATCGGTTTCGGTTTCCGTATCACTGGTTTCTGTTGCTGACACGCAGTCGTTCAAGTTTCCCTATGCATTATTTGGCATTATAACATCTTTCGTGAACATCATTTGATTGAAAAAAGGCCATTTTCCTTTATATCCTCCTTGTCCTTCAGAGCCTGAACGACATTCGGGAATACTTTTTAGTTCAATTCGGAATTTATCTTTTAAATTCTTCCATTTAGCTTTTGCCATATTTGCTGAAACAAATAAACATAAATTACTTGTATGTCAAGAATGCGTAAATATCTCAGAATTAATTATATTCTTTTGGTTCCAGATATCTGTCTACTGGACTGTCATTTAGAAATCTTGCTACTACAACAAGAATGGGGGTATCAACTTTAAGTAAAATCATTCACGAAACATGCGTTATATTGTGGGAGGAATTAGTAACTGAGTTTATGACAGTTCCAAGTCAAGGCCAATTGGAAAAAATTGCCGAAGGTTACGAGAAGAGATGGAAATTTCCAAAGTGCTTCGGAGCAATTGATGGCAAACACTGTCAAATAAAATGCCCTTCCGGAAGCTAGCTATTTTAATTACCTGAAATATTTTTCTATTGTGCTACAAGGGGTTGCTGATGCAGATAAAAAATTTATAACAATCGAGGTAGGGGCCAGAGGAAAACAAAGTGATGGAGGAATATTTTCTTCTTCAACTTTATTTCGCTCAATTGAAAATGCAACATTCAATGTACCGCCAGCTAAAGAGTTACCCGATACCAATATTAAAGCAGTTAAAGTGCTATTTAATGAGGCCCTTTCCTAATAGAAATCTAGACCCTATCAAGGAAAATTTTAATAAAAGTTTGTCATCTGCAAGAAAGTGTATCGAATGTGCCTTTGGTATATTGCGAGCGAAATGGAGAATATTGGGAAAAGATATCGAAGTTGAACTAGAAAAAGCAATAGCCATCATCAAGTGTGCCTGTATTTTACATAATGTCATAAGAGCACGTGATGGAGATACAGACCTTGATTATTGCAACACAATTATTATTAATCACGAAAATATAGCAGAACAAGTAGATACCTATACAAACTATTGCAGAGCAACAAATCAAGCAAAGGAAATTAGGGAAACGTTTGCACAATATTTTTTGGAACATTAAATATATAAAAATTAAAACAATATACTCATTATTCAGTTTTTAGAAAGTTATCATTATTTTATATATACTAGTGTGTAACAAAAGTATCTTGCAATAAAATATTAAAATACCTAACCTATATGTTTTTGTTTACCTACCTGGAACGCCTACAATCGTTGCAATATCTCCCCATAATGTTGCAACAATTTGCCTGTCTTTGTAAGACCGATGTCTATCACTCCAGAGAGCTGGTCTTGTTTGTATCTCAGAAATCAATAATTCACGATCAATGCTTTCAGTTTGGGATGTCATTGTAATTTTTCCGGGCCTTGCTGCCTTGCTATGCACTGAATTCGACGTACTGCGGTAGCGATGCCGATTAAAAAACGAACAAGATCGAAGCTCGAGCGGCGCGATGCTTTGCAACGCGCCACGTCGCCAGACCCCGCTCGTCAATATGAACGTTTTCATTTAAAATCTGTTGTCAGAATCAGTTTTTGACAACGCTCAAGCGGTATCGCCTAACGCTCACGGCTCGAGCGGTGCCAATATGAACGTCACCTTAAACGTCACACAGTCATTTTCTGACAAGTCAACATAGTTTGTCATTTTTAGACACAAAAATATCCTCAATGAGTAAAGGACAAATCTTTGTGATTGGACGTTTGACAACAATATTGTTTGTACGAACACTAACCACGCGCACAATGCCATCGCGTCCAGGGTGCAACTCCATAATACGACCTATTTTCCATTGCAGGGCTGGCAGATTTTCCTCCTTCAAAACAACTAGAGCGCCAATCAGATCGGAAGTTTTGACGTCAGCCTTCCACTTATGCCTTTGATGCAAGGTATGGAGAAACTCTGAGGACCATCTGGACCAAAAATGTTGAGCCATTTTTTGGACGTGCTGGTAGCGGGTCAGTCGATTGTCAGGAACATTTGACAAATCCAATTCAGGATGCCTGTTTAACGGGCGGCCAATCAGGAAGTGGCCAGGAGTTAGGACATCCAAGTCATTGGGATCATCACTCAGCTGTGTCAGCGGCCGAGAATTTAAAATAGCCTCAATTTGAACGAGGAGCGTATAAAATTCCTCGTAGTGTAACGGAGTATTATTAAGAATTCGATTTAGATGTTGCTTGGTAGACTTTACGGAGGCCTCCCACATACCGCCAAAAGGGGGGCACGCGAGAGAATGAATTTCCAAGAAATACGATGCTCGCTTAGAAATTTTTGCAGTCCCTTATCCTGCAAAACCTCATAGATTGCCTGAAATTCATTTTTAGCCCCGATAAAGTTTGTCCCATTATCTGAATGTAAATTTTTACATAAGCCGCGTGGGGCTGTAAATCTTGTGAATGCTGCTATAAAGGATTGACTTGTTAGTTCACTGGCCAACTCCAGGTGCACTGCCTTGGTGACCAAACACACGAATAAGCAAATATAACACTTTAAAAATTTGCGATTTTTGAATTTTGAATTCTTTAGCAAAAAAGGGCCGGCATAATCGACACCTGTATCAAAAAATGGACAAGATGGGGTTACACGGAAAGTGGGTAGATCGCCCATTTGGGCTTGCAAGGGTCGTGGATTTGCCCTAAAGCAAGGCATACACTTACGAATTATACGTTTAACCAACCGTTTGCCATTTAAGGGCCAAAATCGTTGTCTTACAAACGATAAAGTGACTTGAGAGCCAGGATGAAGATTTCGAAAATGCTCATAGACGACGACTAACTCGGTAAATGGGTGATTATACGGAAGTAGAATGGGGTGCTTACCATCAAAATTTAATTTTGAGTGGCACAGTCGACCACCTACCCTTAAAATGTTATCTTGATCAAGGAAGGGGTTGAGGGTGCTAAGCTTACTTTTAGCCTTGACACATCTGTTATGGCTTAGCTTGAAAATGTCTTCAGAAAACATTTCAGCTTGGACAAATCTAATAAGACAGTCTGTACTCTTCGTGAGTTCTATTTGGGATAAAGGGCCAGTGATTCTTTGCCTTTTATGCTTCAGATTATGAATAAATCTTAAGCAGTATGCAACGACATTTATTAACTTAACATAGGACGAGAATTTGGAGCAAATATTTAGGATAAATTCGGACCTTGCTTCAGTAAAAAAGACTACTGATTTTGGATTAACCTCAGGTATGTAGGATTTTTCTGAACTTTGACGTGCAAAATTAGAAACATGTTTACCTGTAGGCCAACATTCTTGAGGTTTTATCAAATATGGAGGTCCATCCCACCAAAGGGCATTATGTTCAAGGTCAGTGGGACTCATGCCGCGTGAAATAACGTCAGCAGGGTTCTGGGATGACACAATATGATACCAATTATTTACATCTGCGATCTGTTGGATTTCCGAGATCCTATTACATACAAAAGGTTTTAAGCTACGTGGCTCCAAACTTAGCCAACATAAAACAATGGATGAATCAATCCAGTAAAATACTTCCTTTATGGGATAATTCAGAATTTCTAAAATCGCCTTAGCAAGCGTGGCCAGTAACAAGGCTCCACACAGCTCAAGCTTGGGTAGGGATACAGCTTTGAGAGGGGAAACACGAGATTTTGCACACAATAAATTGCAAAAAATATTTCCATCTGCGTTTTCGCAACGTATATACAAGCATGCTCCATATGCGTTTATGGACGCATCAGAAAAACCATGCATTTGGACTCTCAGCGGATTTTGTGAGGTTACTTGTCTAGGGATATTAAATGTGGTTGCTTTGGCAAGCTGGCTAGAAAAATTTGTCCAAGTTTGTTGAAAATCACTGGGAACAGGGTCGTCCCAAGAAATTTTTAATAACCACAGTTTTTGAATTAAAATTTTACCTTGGATGATTATAGGACCTAGGAGGCCTAAAGGGTCAAATATCTGCGATATTGCAGAAAGGATGGAGCGTTTTGTTACCAAACCTTCAGGTTTAGTAATGTTTGACGAATAAACAAATTGGTCTTTTAAAGAATTCCATGAGATTCCTAATGTTTTAGAGCTTTGCCCCTCGTTGATTATATAATCTGTAGAATTATTGACATGTAAATCAGAAAGAACTTCAGGGTGATTTGAGGAAAATTTTCTCAGCTCGAACCCATATTCATGAAAAATGGAGGTCAGATTAGACCTTATTTTTACAAGGTCATTAAGGTCATTATTTCCTGTAATTACGTCATCCACGTAACAGTCATGCGCAATAATGCTACTTTCTACGGGAAACGAGGTTTTTTTGTCTAATGATATTTGTTTGAGGCATCTTGTTTCTAGAAATGAAGCGCTTGCAGTTCCATAAGTAACTGTGTTTAGCTGGAAGTGCTCCAATTCATCATCAGGGGAGTCTCGCCACACTATTCTTTGAAGGTTCCTTTCAGAGGGTTTTACTAAGATCTGTCTATACATCTTGGCCAGGTCCCCGGTTAGAACATAATTATGCTCTCACCATAATGGAAAACAAGTTCATTTGGATTGTAGGGCCGACCATGAGAGTATCATTTAAGGAAATGCCTGTGGAGGATTTGGCAGAGGCATCGAATACCACCCTTAGCTTAGTAGTGGTACTCTCTTGCTTTTCTACCGCATGATGGGGTAGATAGTAAATTGGCAAAGAAGAGGAACAATTGTGAATATCGATTTTTGGCACCTTGGACATGTGACCGAGGGCTTTGTACTCATGGATAAATTGGGAATAGGTTAAATAAAAGTCTTTATTTTTTAAGAATTTTCTTTCAATAGCTAGAAATCTTTTCTCGGCCATTTCTATAGTAGAACCTATCTGTGAAATGTTTTTCTTAAAAGGGAGGCTAACTTCAAATCGACCTGAGGGGACACGAGTATGATTTTCGATGAAGTGGACCTCAGAGTCAAGTTCTTCTTGAGTCAGGTTACTTGATTTGGAAACTGCTTCTTCGATTTGCCAGAACTTTTCCAGGCTATCTTTTAAGTTAAAGTCAAGGTTATTATGACCAAGGGAAAAACAAGATATATTGTTGGCAACCTTATGCTGGTAGCTCGGTATGGGCCCAGCAACAACCCAGCCAAGTTTTGTCTCTTGAAGGATTGGGCTATTTTTGCCAGACTTGATTTGGCCTGTGGCAATTAGATCATAAAATATACTTGCGCCTAGAAGTATATCAATTTCAGTTGGCTCATAAAATGCTGGATCCGCTAAGTCAATGCCCAAGGGAATTAAAAACTTAGAGATATCAATAGGTTGTTGAGGACACTTGTCAGTTATTTTGTCTATAACTAGGGCTGAAATTTCAAATTTGTGGCTCTGATTTTTGTTTTGTATAGACAAAAGGGTTCTTTTGGTTACATAGGTGGTACCTTGATTAATGCCACACACTGGTATATTAATCTTTTCCCATTTGAGATTAAGTTTATTAAATAGAGTTTTCGAAATTAAATATGATTGAGAACCACTGTCTAGTAGTGCTCTGCATGGAATGGGGTTCCCGTCACCATCAAAAACATAGTCGAGTTTTTCTTGGATCTCTTCAGCAGAGTCTACGGAAAAGTTTGTGGTACCAACTTGGTTTGAGGATAAGGGTTGATGCAATACAGATTGCCTTGGATTATATCACGGGTTAAAACTGTAGGACTAGAATGACAGTTATTCGAGTGAGCACTGTGAGGGTGAATCTCGGAGTGAGTCTTGGATAGAACAACTGCTGTGGCACCATTGGGGTTTAAATTAGATTCCAGCTCTAAATGTGAATATAAAGCAGCCTGAGGAGGTTGGCTGCCACTGGCTGGCCTAACCATAGGTGTGGGTACGAAGGAATTTTCATTGGATCCAGGGTTTCCTGGTTGGTGTAACAAAGAGTGGTGGTTACGTTTACAAGACCTACAGAGGTGCTTTGATTTGCAATTTAAATAAAAATGACCAGGTCGAAGGCAGTTGGTGCACAATTTAAGGCGTCTGGCCTCATTGTATCGATCATGGATGGACAAAATGACTACTTTTACATAGGGGACAGGTGGGTTCAAAAGCTGCATGAGCAAAGGTTTTATGGACAGGTAAGTGCTTAGATGTTTGTGCTTTGTGTTTGTGATAACTTTTGTAGTCAATCGACTCTAACAAATGGTATATATATATATATATATATATATATATATATATATATATATATATATATATATATATATATATATATATATATATATATATATATATAATATATATATATATATATATATATATATATATATATATATATATATATATATATATATATATATATATATATATATATATATATATATATATATATATATATATACAGTGTGAGGATTTTAAAGTGTTACAATGCGATATCTCTAAAATGTGTTGCACGATTTTAACAAAAGTTGGTATGGGTAACAAGTAGCAAGGGGGACATACTCTGACGTAGTACTTAAATTTTTACCCCTCCAGTTTTTGACGGGTGGGGGTAACTTCAGAATTTTAAATGGAAAGGTGTAGTTTTTTCTATGAAATTTTAATCAGCATAAAAAACTACATAAGTGTACAAAAAATTACTTCATTTGCTTTACGGGTTGCCTAGTAACGAATTTTTAAGGAAATAATAAACGAAACAATAAATTAATTAGAATATTTAAAATTAACGCTGGTTATGCTTCAAAAGGTGTTGAAAGTGGCCTCCGTTGACTTCTAAACATTTCAAAATTCTTTTTGACAGGAGTTGCGCACACGATTTAACATGTCGGCAGTTACTAATGTACAAGCTTGTCGAATACGGTTTTTCATGTTTTCTGGTGTGGTTGGTGCTGTAGCCATAACTTTTTGTTTTATAAATCCCCATAGAAAGAAATCTAAGGGGGTCAGATCAGGAGATCTAGCAGGCCAATTTACAGGACCACCTCGCCCAATCCACCTATCTCCAAATATGTAATTCAGAGAATCTCGTACTTGCCGCGCAAAGTGTGGTGGAGCACCATCTTGCTGAAACCACACTTCTTCTTGCCTAATTCCATTGTCATTTAGAAGCTGCGGCAAATTGTTATTTAAAAAGTTATTGTACATTTCCCCATTTAGTGGGCCATCAAAAAAATGTGGGCCAATTACTTTGTCTGCAACAATACCACACCAGGTATTCACTGACCAAGGATGCTGATTTGGCACCATCCTAATCCAGTGTGGATTTTCAGCTGCCCAATAGTGCATATTGTGTCTATTGACCTTAAATTAAAAGCAGAAAATTAATGCGAATTGCAATACCAAATGCAAAAATATCCTAGTGGCAAATAAATAGTTACCTGACCACAATTAGTAAACGTAGCCTCATCAGAAAAAATCACTTGTGTTAAAAAAGCATGATTTTCTTGAATCTTCATCCTTAACCAGGTACAAAATGTTACTCGATTTTGAAAATCCTCGCCGTACAGTTCTTGGTGAAGACTAACGTGATAAGGGTGAAAATTGTAGGAATGTAAAATAGTTAGTACTGATTTTTGACACATTCCCGAATCTTGAGCAAGTTCTCTGGAACCAACGTGGGGATTTAAATTAATGGCGCCCAAAATTCCAACGGCCATGTCTTCACTGGTTTTAGTTCGTCGCCGAATTCTCTTTTTTGGGACGAAGGTTTCCAGTATTGCGAGCTCGGTCTTCCAGCCTCTTAAATGCCATGTGGGACTTAGGAATAGCATGAAACCTGACAGCCCACAATTGTGCAGCTTCCCGGTAATTCTTCCTACATTCACCCAAAATTAATAACATATTGATCTCAATGTCGTAGTTTTGCTCCATATCTGAAGAGATCTGAAGAGAGACTAGAGATATTTTTGACACAAATGTCACTACTTGACAGAGTAGGTCGTTACCTAAGTAACTACCAAATGCAACAATTTTCTGCTTACATACATAATTTTTGACGAAGAATAAACTAAAATTTTTAAAATAAAAGTTGATTATTGATAAGTATGCAACCCGTAAAGCAAATGAAGTAATTTTTTGTACACTTATGTAGTTTTTTATGCTGATTAAAATTTCATAGAAAAAACTACACCCCCCACCCGTCAAAAACTGGAGGGGGTAAAAATTTAAGTATTACGTCAGAGTATGTCCCCCTTGCTACTTGTTACCCATACCAACTTTTGTTAAAATCGTGCAACACATTTTAGAGATATCGCATTGTAACACTTTAAAATCCTCACACTGTTTAATATATATATATATATATATATATATATATATATATATATATATATATATATATATATATATATATATATAATTTTGTGATCTAACTGATTCTAGGGGAGAGTGGCTTTCGGGAATGGGAGAATTCAAAGCCGATATGGTTTGTAACATAAATGTGGCTGCTGAAATTATAGAAAAATATTTTTCCTCAAAATCCCCTCGAATCTCGTCCTGATCCTCAGCATCAGAAAGGTTGTGCAGAATGCAAAGATCCTCAATACCAGCCTGAACTCTCTCAAATTGATTTAGGGAATTTTTTGCTGCATTCAATCGGGTTTCAATTTGTACCTTTATATCTGGAGCATTTGACGAGGAATGTAGTGTACCTGAGCATGTGTTTAAAAATGTTTGAAATCGAGTTAAGGAGGCTTTAAGGTGGCCTCGTTTTGAGATAAGGAATTTTATCTCGCCCTTAGCCCTAGCTACAAGGTGGTCGTTAGTGAGTTCTTGGTCCATATTTTAACACAGGCAAAAAACTACCCAGCAAAAAGAAAAACAAAATTCAAAAATGTCAAAATACTGCGCTCGTGGCTATTAAATAGGCTAAAAAATTGTAAAATAGGTACAAATGTTTGGGTTTATATGCTAATAGGGACAGTGCACCTAAGTTTAAAGCACTAAACTACACAAAAATCCTGTAAAATAATTTGTAAAAAGTCATAAATAGGGTCCAAAAACAACAACAGGATAAAAAGTTGCAATAAAATATATAAACGAGTGTTAATCGCGTAAAGTTTTACTTAAATTGGATGAAAATTTTACTTTTATAGGTTTAAACAGATTGAGAAAAAACAAAACCAAGAAGGTATTGGTTTGGCTAGGTTAAAAACAAACCAAGTAGGTATTGGTTTGGCTAAGTTAAAAACAAACCAAGTAGGTATTGGTTTGGCTAGGTTAAATCGTTAAATCTATAAAGCAACAGGTTTCAAAAATAAGAATCAATAGGTTAAAACAACGCGATTCAAATTTTAGCTATAAAAATCTCATTTTTTTTGCAAATTGGCGGACAATTTGGACTAACCTTAGGGCTTGGGTTTTCTGGCTGCTTTACAGGTTTTCTCACTAAATCTTTTCACACTTAACATTACAGTTCAAGTTTATTCGACTGGCACATCGAATTTAAACGTATTTTACGTTATATTCGGCGACGAAGGATCATAAATTATGTTTGGGTTTGCAGAAAGTGTGATGGGTTTAGGTTATATAGTGAGAAATAATTTTACTAGGGTTTGATAAAGAACTTCACTTATATTTGTTACTAGAAAATTACCCCAGTCTCGAATTAATGTTTTAACTAGGGGAGAAACAGCCGCGGAATCCCCGGACCGCATACCGCTTCAAAGCAGCCGAGCGTCTCTGTCCTTTTCTAATGCCTATCTATCTTTTTTCAACCAGCCGGCTTAGACACAATATCGATCCCTTGCGTACGGGGTAGCAACCAATCACAGGCCAGAGTTCTAGGTCACTCGCGTCGCGGCAAAACAAAGAAATAGTTCAGGTGTCGGGATTAACTAGCTACGGGGTGCGATTTTTTGGCATAATACGGGGAGCGTTACAAAATATACAAACAGCCGTTGACATAAGATCATACGGGAAAAAAAGAATGGGGGAATATTTGCTACTTCAAACTTAGGAAAAGCCCTAGAAAATGGAATACTAGACATTCCAGAAGACAAGGAGCTTCCTGGAACTGACATTCTGGCACCATAAGTAATAATAGGGGATTTGGCATTTCCTTTGAAAAGGTATATTATGAGACCATACCCTGAACCTCAAACTATTGTCAATATGGAAAAACGTGTTTTTAATTACCGCCTCTGTCGAGCTGTGAAGTGAAAAACAGCTTTGGAATTTTAGCTCAAAATTTCGTATTTATTTAAGAAAATTAAATTCAAAACCTGGAAATGTCGAGAAAATTATTTTAACTACATGTATTTTATATAATTTGTTACGGTATTGTGCATCATTTAACTGTGGTTCAGCTGATACGTCAGATGGAAGTACAGAAGAGCAGTCTCAGTTCCTTCCTGTGCCAAATCAAGGAGTCAATGCTGGCGAAGATGCTTTTCAATGTAGGGAAATATTTAAACAGATTTTTAACTCGGAAGCAGGAAAAGTTCCATGGCAAATGAATAAAATATAAATAGATCCTATTTTACCTGAATGGATACGCACCTATATCATAATAATTTGTGCATAAAAGAGATTCCAATATATTTACCTGTTTTATTTAATTTCTCTGCTATTTCCCCCCTTCTATTTTTCAGTGCTGTGTCAAAGTATAATTTGTCGCCCATATTGTATAATTCTTCATTATTCCTAACCAATTCTATTAATTGTTTATCGATTTTGGTTTTTGAAACAAACTCAAAGGAACACGTGGTATATGCAGGGGAAAAATGCACGCCGACTGACTGTCATTTGTACATACTAGCACAACGGTTCACTCACGGTGTGTTCAAAATATCCGCGGAAAGAAAGACCGCGATCAATGAGCATAAGCGTACCGTGAGCGAAGCGCAAGTATGAATATTCTCGTTTAAAAGCAAGTAACAATATTTTACCAGGTAAAAAATAATTTAAGATAATACTTGAAAAAAGATTGATCGTTTTTTAAAACTACTGCATTGTATGCAGATTAATTTCAGGTCAGCTTTTTGCCATAGTTTGTATTGGTTAATAATTTTGTGTATTTTATTGAAATGTCTAAAAAATACAGGAATGTCTCAAAAATTTATTTTTAAAAGAAATGGTCCAAAGTTGGTACTTAACGTTGATTGTGAGTGGTTCTCTATTTCAAAGAATTATAGTAAAAACTTGTAAAGACAAAGCAACTGATTTTATTGCTAAATAACCAAATGAAAAATTGGTTAATTATTTAAATACATTTATAGCACAAACATAAAATTTATTGAATTTACAAAAAAAGGGAAACATATTTTTAAGATAGTGCTTGAAAACAAATAAAAGCAAGAAAAAAATAGTAGTTTGTTACAATAGGAGTTCAAAATGTCTTCCTTTCGCTCTAATGCATAGCCTGCATGTGCTAATAAAGTTTTTTCTAACACTATTTCTGAATTGATTATTGTTTAATTGCTGGACGACAATCCGAATTCTCTTTCGAAGTTCTTGTTCGTTATTACATTCCCTTTCAAATACTTGTTCTTGTTCCCAAAGGAAGAAATCTCTCGGATTCAAAACCGGGGAATACGGTGGCCAAGTAGTTGTTCCTCCTTTTCCTATCCATCTGCCTTAGTTTTTCTTAAATATTGTCGAACTTGGCGGGAAAAATGTGGAGGAGCTCTTTCTAACTGAAACTACATACGAGTATGTCTACGAATGTTTAGCGGAATTTAATCTAGCAAGCCTGGAAGATTATCTCGCAAAAAACGTAAGAACTCTTTACCATTTAACCTGGCTGGTAACTCAAATGGTCCCACTAATACACCATTTACTCTACCGGCTCATAAATTTATATCAAATTAATGTTGAAATCTATCGGCTCTTATTATTCTCGGATTTTTCACCGCCCAGAAATGTAAATTATGAATATTTAATCTTCCTGTGTGCCTAAACTGGATTTATTAATCCATTAATTGAATTTAAAACAAAATGGATTTGGCGTGATTCGTCGCAACATTTCTCAACATAATTCAATCCTTTGTGGGTAATCGGCTAGCAGAAGAGCTTGCACGCGCTGAACATAATACGGGTGGAATAACTGGTTTCTTAAAATACGTTAAACAATTAACTTTGGCAAACCAGTATTTGCGACATGCGACGTATACTGCCTGTAGGATCCTCTTTAATCTGATTAAGGATTTGTTCTTCATGGGAAAGTTAAGGTCTTGCTTTCCGGATGGGCCGACCAGGAATATGGCCCTCCACATACGCACTGTAAACGCGTATAAAAATACGGTAATCGGGATAGTTATCCCTATTCGGGTACCGAACACGATATATTCTGGCTGCACGCCACGCATTCCAATTACACAATCCATAAACAGAATGCATTCCTGCATATTCTCTCACAGTGTAAGGCATTTGACACTACTTTAAATTTAACTTTAGTACGTTAGAACCGGAGAAGAAAAATGAACTGAAGGAAATTATCATAAACACAACAGCCAGAATACGTTTTTTTTTATTGTTTATCGAGGCTATATCAACACTAAACAATTTTTGTTGCATTTTTATATTGTTAATAAATTTATAAATGATGTTCATTGATCATATCTTCTAAAAATAAATATTTGCCTCATTAGTGTGTTACGCATTTCAATAAAAAAAAACCATACAGACTCTGGCAAAAAAGCTTATCTGAAATTAATTTCCATACAATGCAGTACTTTTTAGAAAAAGGATTAATCTTTTTTTTAGTATTATCTTAACTTGTTTTTCACCTAAATATTTGTTCTTATTTAAAAAAAATAAAAAGAGGTTATGTTAGACTAGCTTTCTTAGGTATACGCAAAACTACAACAGACCTAATACGATTGAAAGGTTACCACTTCAACTATTTATTGAAAAATCACAATAGAAATCATATTATTGAATCAGTTTTTAATTATTTTGTTAAGAAAAATAACGATTTTTGCAAAAATCACTAAAGTTGAAATATGTTCAAAACCGTGGGGAATCGAATAACCACATATTGGGTGACAGATAAAGACTTCCTTTATCATGTCCTTTAGTTTGATCCATGACTTACGGGACACCGTGTATATTTAAATATATATATTAATTAGATTTTCTTAAATTAAATTAGATTGAAATTGTTATATTATAATAACTATCACAATATATTTTTTTGTTTGTGGGGCGCTGATTTTTGCTCCGACTGTATAGACGCTTACCTCAGGTGAGTTCAGTATTCAACAGAGCCTTACCTTACCAAATGTTTGACACATTTGTTTATTAAAAAAAAATATTTATGATAAAACTTGAATATCAAATAGTTATCAAATTATGTAAGTACTTATCAGGATATCTACACTATTACATTAATTAAAACCTTTGTCTTATATAATTAAAACAATATAAATAAACTTTTATTATAATATTTTTTATTATTATTATTATTTTATAATTCGTTTCGAAGAATTTAGAAAATTAAAAAAAATATGAAAAATGTATTTGATTCGATTAGTTTGTCTTTACTGAGAATTTATTTATTTATTATTTTAACTTTTAATTAAATTTATTTGTTCATTATTATAATAAAAATTTATTTGGTCCAACAATTTATTAAATAAAAATAAATCTTTCAAAAACAATATCTGTTCTAAGTCTGGACCTGTCCTTTTTCTCCTAGCGGCGAGAAATCTTATTAACCTTATTCGGTTTTAAAATGTCTATTCTAAGTTACCTGTTTGTTGTTACAAAACTGAAGTTCTCTTCTAAATAGTAAAAAAAAGGATATACTACTTATACAAACAGGCTACGATGTCTTCTAGAAAGGTTTATTTGAACTGGACTATCAAAAACCATCAGCTGAGCAACATTGGCACTTTGAAATTTTTCTATCATCTGCTTGATGAACCTTGTTTACTTTTTTGTGTCATGGAAATCGGCACAGATTTTACGTAATTTGTCACTACCTCCAGGTAAATTGATAATATTTACTTTGAATTAATTTTTTATATACACTTTACTTAATTTTACTTTCTTTAAAATATAAAACTTTGGAAGAAAAAACTGTATCAACTTTCTAGGTTATGTCTTGCACTTATCTATGAAACCGCTTTCTTTTGTCTTTTTCGACCCCTGGAGGAGCGTGGTTACTTTAGCGACTGAATTTGAGCCGTCTAAATGCAAACCCCGCCAAGTACAAACTATGTAGTTTCCAGAAAAACACGAAAAACTGTTTTGCCTAATACAGGCGATAAAATAAATTAAACATTACTGTTAGTTGATGTAGAAAACTGTATCCAAACAATTATAATTCATCTTGTATAAGGAGAGGGCGCTATAGCACTGTAAATGAGAAAAATAAAATGCAGTTGGCTGGGTTTGAAAATGATCTTGAAAAATGACGGGTTTTGTAGCCAAAATTAAGTTTTTTAAATAAAAATTTGATAGAAGAGTTTTAACTTTAAAAAGATCTTAATAATATCATTCAAAATATTTAAAAGTGTTATAGGTAGCATAAAAGATCTTTTTAAAATAATACTTCATTTTTGGTTTATCTTTTATAAACTTTATTCACAAAAGTAAATAAAATAAGCATTGGTTAAATAACTAAAGTAACTTGATAATTCTCAAGCAAAACAAACAAGTTTCTTAAATGGAACAACTTTATAAACTAATTATATTTTGTTGAATACAGGAAAATTAAAAAAAACAGCAACAAAAACAAACAGTGTAAATTAATTACTAACTAATAATAATTAAATAAATGTTGAGTCATCTTCAGGGTTTTGATTGCAACTAAATTCTTCCGTGATTGTAGAAGAGGTTGGTAACTGATCATTGTTTTGCTTCTCCATTGCATCCTTATAAAATTTTAGACTTTGCAAAGATTTCCAGTCAGATCCAAAATGCTTGGTTAATAAATTTTCAACGGATTTTTTTTTTGTCGTTATTAACAGTACGACCAGGTAGTTTATTCGGCGTAATGGACAATATTTTTTTGCCTTTTTTGCAAACACTTCTAGCCATTCCCATATCGGTCCGATAGTTTAATTCTCCTTGTATTCTAGCTAGTTTCTGATTGTTGTCTCTTGTTATCAAAAATCTTTTTGATGGATTAAATTGGAAGTGCCAGGTTCCTGGCGGTTTGATAATATCCTGAATAGCCGCTTTCCAATCACAGGCATGCCAATCTTTTCCCAAGACTTTTAATGTTGAATGTTGTTCTATAATGCTGTAGTATTCTTGTAGCTCACAGATAGATGTATTTTTTTTATCACACGTTCTATCAATCCAAAACCCGGTCAGGAGGCATGAAAGAGTGGCCTACAATAGGGAAGACAAATTCAATCGTTTTTACATGGGCAGGGCATGCTTTACAAGCCAGAGTGAAAGCATTGTTAAAACAATAGAATTTTTATTCTGCCCTCCGCAACCATCGGCGAACAAACGAATTTTATCTTTAGATGCAGGAAGTCTTCTTTGCTTAAAAATCAAACAACGCTGAGGCAATTATACTTGAGTTTTTTGAAGATCCACATCTGTCCACAGGTATGATGTCACATTGTAGGGACATAACGGTGATTTCGAAGAACCTTTCACAATTGTAAAATTGTATAGATTATACTGCTGCGAAAAATATGCCGAGGAGTCCGGAAGTCGTGGTAAGGCCAAATTTTTTGGCAATCAAATGAGTAATTCAGAACATTCTCTTTTTCTTCCTTACATTGCGAAAAAGCATTGGCTTTTAGTTTATGAACCCTTTGTTTTGTTAGTAAGTTGGTTTTTAAGGTTACATTCTTCTCTTTTTTATTTCTTCCTTAAAGTTTAAACAAACAGAGCAAACGTCAGTCTTTGGAGTTCCAAATCCAATGTTGTAGTTCCTGTTTACGTATTTTCTAAAATAGGATTCCTTAACTTTAAGGTGATCTTCTGCAGATGTATTGTAAAGTTTATACAATTTTCTAATATTAAGAGTACAACTTAGGTAAATTCTGGCATTGATGCGACTTCTGCAATAATGAGATTCTGTACATCTTAAACTTTCAATGAATTGGGATATTGCGCGTTTCTTTTCTTCATTCTTTAAGCCAACTCTATCGCCACCTCTATTTTCCTTTGGAACTTTTTTGCATTGTTTAACAATCCTTTGAACTCTATCTTTTTTTAAGTTTAATATTCCAAGAAAGGCGTTTCTACAGACCCGAACCAGTTCGTTGTTTTTTAAAACATGATACACTATAGTAACACCTTTTTTACCCCTTGCGTTCATTTCCAAACGTGACCTTTTTGGCTTCAATGCAAAACAGCACTTGTAAATTAACGTGTCTTGTGCTATTTTATCTTTGTTTTGGTAAAACAATTCATGGAACCGTTTAATATCTATCATAGATAAAGTTTTGCATTTAATACTTCGTCCTTTATGATTGCATGTGGGATATTTAGGTAAAGACTTTGCAGAATATCTACAACATTAAACACAAAAATCAGTATTTTTCACCTTGTAAAAACCACAACAAACTTACCTGTTTTGCTTAGAAATTGTACGCTTATGTTTGTCAAATTGCACTATTCTTTTTCGACTATGCTCTGGAGGAGTTTTTGTTATCTTAATTTCACTCATTACTAAATTATTTAACGATGCTAACTTAATACACTTCTTGTTTACTTTTCAACGACAACAACTAAAGTGATGTACTGACGGAACAGTTGTCAAACACAGGTCACACACAAATATGGCTTTCCTATTGGTCATATTCAGTTGGCGGCTTTGCAAATAAACAAGTCTGCACTTGGCGATAGGTTGAAAGTAAACTGATTTTTAGATGCGAGATAATAATTAAAAGAGCGGGTTTTGGGCAATAATATTTTAACCCAGTACAGATATTAATATTCTTTATCAAATAACAGCGCTAACCCAATTTTTCTTATTTTCGCACTTGGCGGGGTTTGCAGATAGACGGCTCATTTGGACTAATCTTTTGTTTTCGGGGTTAATTCGTTTATATACCCCAAGAACAATTGCCACTATTTTAGGTAACATGGCGTCTTTCCAGGCACCTAGATAGAATTTTATCTTGACAAATAGGGCAATTTTGAATAATAAAATTTTAACTTTATTACTAAGCCTTACTTTGCTGTTATTATCTGGGCAGCTATAATCTCACTTGATATTTAGAAAATTTAATGCTCTTTTTAATGGTGTATAGTTATATGAGTTTCATTTTGATCTTGTCACAATTATTTGCATGTAAACAAATTGGTGTTATCCTTTCTGACTTCTTTTATTTTAATATTTTTATATTTTTCAAATAAACCTACGTTTAAATCTTATAACTAATACTAAATCTAAATAAATGATAATTTTACACATCTTTTATGACTAATTATAAGGTTTAGGTTTTTATATTAATTCCACAATATGAGTTTAATAAGCTCGATTTTTGTCTTTTAACGCGTCCCGCACTATACGCGAAAATTAAAGTATTTATTTTTACTTTTTCTTAAATATATTTATATCATGAAAAAGATGGTTTCTTTCCCTATCTTTTGATATATAGTTTGTTAGGTTTTTTATTACGGTCAGTTTAAAACTTCTTATAGCATCATTGGATACCAAAAGCACTGTTTCACCAATTTTTAAAATTGTCTTTTTCTTATTAAAATCCAAACACTTTTGTTATTATGCGGTCAAAACTTAGTTTAAACTTAAATCTACCTTATTCTAACTAAATCTAATCCTAATATTAAGTAATTTTCCATGAGTCGATCATTATTGGTTTTGCCTAGGGTTTTTTATGCATTAATGTTTATTTTGGTCACTATTATTACAACCCTCTGTATATTTATAACTATCTTGTTACAATATGATCATTAAATTAGCATTACATATTTATTTTATGCATTTGGCCTTCCACTCATCTTTTTAGATTTGAGTCGCTCAGCGCCATAGTGGCCTAAGCGCAAAAACGCAGTTTTGAGTAAAGTGTAATTTAAAAAATGCAATAAAAACACGGTCAAGTTTTTCAAAGACTAAACTATTGTTTATTTGTTTTATTGGGTGAAAATAATATAAAAGTATGTGAAATACAAATCAAACTAATTATTATTAAAAAATAAATATTTTAACAAAAGAAAAAACAGTTGGGCCACTATGGCAACAATAAAAAATCATCAAAAAATCAATTTTCAGTTGGGCCGTTATTCGTCCTCCACAATATCTTCATCCTGTGCCGTATTGTTGGTAGCCAAATTTTGATAAAATTGATGAAAGATTTGTGGCACGTATGGAAGGAGTGCTTGAAGATCCTTGAACTTCAGCTTATCAATGGGCCTTCCTGTTGGGTATAAAAGGTCAAGCTGTACATTTTCTTGAAGTTGTCTAGGGTCTATTCCCTCTTGGCTGTTTACATTTTTCAAACATAACTCCGTCATTGTTCGAGTACTTATAATTTATATTAAAGGGTTCTTCAGCCTTGTATCTTAACCACTGGATTCTTAGCCATTCCACTTTTACTGCTCTATCCCCTTTTTTCTATTGGTAATAAGCATTTCTAATTTTTTTGTACTTTTAAAATCTTCATATTCCATTTTAATAATCTCGAACTTGTTAGATTTCCGTGCAGATGAAATTACTTTGATCCAATCCATTGGAACATAAATTTCACTGACGAATCGTTTTTGTTTTTCAATAGTCCCGAAATCCCTATCACAGGGCAAATAAGAGTGCCCCGACACCAAAAATTTATGATCGATAACCCTTGGACAAAATTCCCTGGATGCTACAATATACATGCAGATCGCTGCCATCTTAATATTGCGGTTTTGACCTCCGCACTGATCACTGTACATGATAAGATGAGGTGTTGTCACAAAGTTCTTAATTTTAGTGCATCAGACAGGAGCCAATTTCTTCAGGTCCACGGGAAGCTATTCCCTTTGTGCCATACGTACATATGAGCTTTTTGGTTTTAAGTTGTGAATTCCCAGGCAGTAACTCCAGAGTTGCCCTTATAGTATGCGACACCCGTTGAAATATTCGGTGTGGATAACGTTTTCATTAGGTCAAATGCAATACAAGTTGTGGTATCTGGATTTATGTCAGGATCATCCTTCATTCCTTTACGGGCGGCCTCTGCCATTCGCAGATGTATTTCTTTTCAATTTCTATTTTTTCTTCTCATTGCCTTCTATATTTTTAGTTGTATATTAAAATTATCTCATTTTTTACATGTGTCAGTGGCAGGGTAACGAAAATGAAGATTGAAGTTTTCATTAAATATCTTACTAAACACGAACTTTGATGCCTTTGGAACTAAATCCTAGTTTTCTACATACAGGTCGTATAACTTTGAAATATTCAAGTCTGGTGAAAGATATTCTCGATTTGGGTTCTTTGATCGGCTATAGTGAGAAGTGTACCCCCAAATTTTTTTATAAATAATTTTACATTTTCCAGACATTCACTACGGGTTTTTATTTTTGCAGGTCTTGCCTCTTTGTCAATGGGCGGAGTAAAAATGCCAGTATCAGTGGTCTGATTAATTAATGCCTAGTCAATCTACCATCTGAAACTTTCAATGAATGTTTAAAAAAGGTTTTGCAAACTTTGATCATATTTTCCGCCTCTGCAGGCAACGTATATATTCTTGTTTTGTTACGCTTGTTTTGATTAACTGCAAGTGTGAATCTCCCCTTGTTAACCACTTTTACTTGAGTATTGATATAGGCGGTTTGTAGATCAAAATTTGCTAGATTGTAAAAATCTTCAAATATACGCTACGTTGCTCTATTGATATTAATGTATGGCATTTATGATTACATTGGCATTCGCCATCAAACGGTGTTTTTGGTACGATATTACGCGAACATTCCTATATTCATTTCCCGAATTTATCTTACGTTTTCTAATGTTCTTCGTCCAATTCTTTTCGTTTCGTGTACGTTTTTTCCTTTTCTTGTTGTGTCGACATGGTCAGGAATGGCAGCTATAATAGAAGTATCAGTTTCACCGGAATCGCTGGGCAGGTATTCAGATCCCGAATCTTCAAATTCGTTTGGTCCATGAGCACTAGAAGTAACAGACATTGCGTCCGACATTGCTGTTTAAAAATACCTAAAAAAACATTATTATTATCATCAAAATAATTGCGACTCTCTAGACACTACCAACTATTTTTAGGTTATGTATTATGCCGCTAGAAAATAATAAATAAATACAAAATAATGTACCTAAAACTAAATTGAATATAATTATTATCTGCTTAGAACATACCTGGTTAATTGAACAAATGCTACTTAACGGTTTTTCCTACTGGAACTAAAATATTTCTTTAAAAATAAACTTTATTAACAGCCACTATTCTAACGTTGTCAAAGTCAACTTAATTTAAAATCATAGTGGCCCAACTACCAGTTAGGCCAGTATGAATTCAAAATTAGGCAAAAAACTGAAATTGGCCTAAGTGTTCTACTAACGCCATCTCTTTGTTACTTGCACCAGCTCATTTGGGCCACTATGGGTTTAAAAATATGCGAAAATAGCACATATTGCACGGAAAAGTATAAAAAGTGAAAATTTGCAGTTGGGCCACTATGGCGCTGAGCGACTCATTTATTACAGTCAAGAACAGTTTTCTCCGATATTTTCCGAAGTGAATTTCTGTGCTTTTTTATTTCTTGTGTATTTAAAGTTTGCAAAATGTCTCATTCTGTTTATCATAGGTACCTTATGCCTTTTTCTTGGTTTAAATACAATTTTTATATTTATATGACCCATTTTACCATTGAAATTTATGTTCTTATTATGTTTTTCCCTTTTCTTTATATTTTATAATAAAAAAATTTATTTAATATTTTCCATAAGGTTATACCATCTCATATATATATATATATATATATTATATATATATATATATATATATATATATATATATATATATATATATATATATATATATATATATATATATATATATATATATCTTGAATAATAAATTGAAATAAAAAGAAAGAGATGCCTTGAACGACAAAAAAGATATCAGTAACCTAAGCCAAATATACCACAACTTGATCAGCTAAAATCCCAAAACCGCAAACGCCATACTGTATAGTGAATCTAAATGAATCCGACCTGTATATTATCAATTTTTGAAAAACAGTATATTCCTAACGCTTAAAAAAACATTAATAATATAAAAAAAAAAATTTATTAGATGTATTTATTTTTTAAAAACAAAAACTAAAAGATTTAAGCATATTTAAATAAAAAAACAATATTGCCTTTTCTCAAAATTCCGACAAATCATTACCACAAACAACAAATATAAGCTCTAAGGTACGCATCTTAAAGTAATATCTAGCTATATTTATTAATGTAATGATTGTGTGTGTGTGTGTTTTATAAATTTATATCGATTTTAATTGTGAAACAACGTATTTTATAAGTGTTGGTTTTAAATATTGTAGAGTGTTTGGATTGTCTTAAAAATTTTATTATATTTTAGCGAATAAATGCTTGATTGATTTAACAGCATATTGTGCAAAACGTTGCAGAATGAAGTAACGAATTTTATTATTTTTTAAACATACAACCTATACCGAAGAAAATACAACAAAAAAATAAATAAATATGTACAGGGTTGTCCAACGAAGGGTAAACACCCTCGTAATTTCTTTATTTCAAAAGATATTGAAAAACGGTTTATACAAAAGTTGTAGGAATTTTAGAGGAGAATATGAGCAGTTTGCCATGAAAACAATTGAACATCTAATAAAAAGTTATACAAAAAATATGGTTATCTTCCTTATTTTAAATGGAACACCCGGTATATTATGTGATTTTTGATTCTCTAGAAAATTCTAAAGCTTTTTCATATAGGGTGTTACATGTCTAAAGTTAAAAGTTTCGGGCAATGGACAATTGAAAATCAGTAAAATGTCTTATAGCTTATTCTACTAAATAGGCTGAAATGCAAAATAATTAAATAACAAAAAAAAACATTTATTGTCATAGCAAAAACATCTAACATTTAGTAATCCATTAACGTAATCTGGGATTCGAAAATACCCCCTTCAGCGGCTAAACACATATGCATGCGCTCTATAAAGTTCTCTGACGTGTTGTGTAGCATATCATGATTGACAGCTCTAAAAGACTCTTGTATCCTCCTTTCATTTCATTTGACTTTCAAGGCGTAATTCACGAAATTGTCGATGAATCCCTGACAGAAGTAATCCAATGGGCTGAGGTCCGGGGGACCTAGGAGGCCAGAGAATCGGTCCGTCGTCTTCCTATTTTCATACCATGGATTTCCCCTGTTTCCTATCCATTTCGATCCATGACGTTCAGTCAAAAAAGTGACATCACGTGTGCTATGCGGCGGGGCCCCGTCATGTTGGAACCACATATTTCTTCTAACTTGAAGGTTTACATTTTCTAATAATGTCGGCAACGATTCTCTTAAAGGTTTAAATATTTGTTACCAGTTAAAGTACCCTCGAAAAATAGGCCAACAACAGAGTTATCTATAATTCCACCCATACGTTCACTGACCATCTTCTTCTTGTTTCATAATTTCCCCTCTCAATTAGGATTTTGTTGACTGTAGTACCTTATATTATGTCGGTTCATAGTACGATCACTTTTAAACGTAGATTCATCGGTGAATAACACGTTTTTAAAAAAGTCATGGTTTTGGTCATTTTCTCATGGGCCCAAGAACAAAAATCGCTCTTTTTTCTTTATCACCAGGTAGAGCTTCTGGTGATACGAAATGCGATAGGGATGCACTTTGCAGATTTTGTAAAATTCTCTTCACAGATGTGTAAGACATACCAAGGGCTTCGCTCCGAGAATTGGTACTTGGATGGGATTCTCATGAACGGAAAGCAAAACTCGTAGCTGATTTTCCTCTTTGAGAACATGCTTATTAATAACAACTCTCTTCTTATAACCTACACTTCCGCTCTCCTGAATCTGTCTCCTAATTTTTTCAACGTTCTCAAACTTGGTTGCCGCCTGTCGGGATACATGTTTAGATACTGTCGTTTGGACGCTCTCAACTGATACACATTCCTCGCCAACGTTTTTCACCATATCTATCATTTCGTCTTTTGAGTAACGCGTGTTTCTGTTCATTTTAACAAATAGTTATAGTAAAAGAATATTCTTTGACAAGTAAACTATCAAAAGTTTGACGACTGTTTGATCCATCGCTGCACGGCAACCAAATGCCACTGTTGGAGCACGTGTCCCATTGTTGACTTTTTTTGCATTTCAGCCTATTTAATAGAATAACTATAAGACATTTTACTGATTTTCAATTGTCCATTGTCGAAACTTTTAACTTTAGACATGTAACACCCATATGAAAAAGGTTTAGAATTTTCTAGAGAATCCAAAAAACACATAATATACCGAGGTGTTTTCCCTTTAAAATAAGGAAGATAACCATATTTTTTCATAGAACTTTTTTATTAGATGTTCAATTGAGGCGTGTTTAAAAACTTTGCCTTATCCATTCCCGGGAAACAAAAATTTTAGAAAACTAAAAAACTCTCACGGGAATTATTTTTGTAAAATAGATGTAAAACTTAATAAAATAATATATCTTAAGAGAAATATATAAATAACATTTATTGAAAGATTTTACCTAATTTTAAAAAAAATAGATTTTTGATGGATAAGGCAAGTTTTGCTAAACATAAGTGGATAAGACAGGTTTGCCAGGAATATAATTTTTCATTTTATGAAATAATTAACGATTTTATAGCAAAGATTTATTTTTTATCTGAAAACAAATAATTTTTTTTTTTAAATTTTTCTAGACTCAAGTTCAGTTTCGACCTCTGTGGGTGCTCACAAAGTCAGTAACTTCCACTTCAGTCGATCTTCGATATTCTCTTTTATGTATGACCAGCTAGTATCGGCCAAAAAAAGAGGATTTTCCTTGCCGTCCACTCTTTACCAAAATGTTTATTTAAAAGGGTACAAATTTTCAACCTTTTTTTTTAGAGGGACACCCATTTTATTTTTGAAAAAAAGTTATGAAGTGTTTTTCCTTTCTTAATACCGATTTTAACCCAGTATCAAAAGTTATAAAAACCCTCCTCGAACAGTTACTTATTCTCTGGCTTCTTGTCAAAATGAATCCCCTTTGGGTTTAGAGAATTTTAAAAATATTTGGGAGGGTTTAAATTGTTGAGCGCTTAACTTCAGTCTTTCACTTCACAGTTCCCAATTCTGTAAGATTTTGTGTTTTTTTAAAAAAATTTCTATAAATTTGAGGATCAATGATAGTAGCTTCCTTCTTTAAGATTTTTTCAATTCTACCAAAACACCTATCTGAGGAAGATACGAATGACCTGGGGACCGGGAAAATTAATCAATCTGTTTTTTTGTTTGCAGGAGCAACATTTGCTAAAAAAAGTAAGAGCACATTCCAATCATAGAGAAATTATCTGTCCCCCCCATCCATCAGCCCCATACGAATACTTGAGTAGGATGAAAAGGGTTTAAATTTGGATAGGCGATGAAAACGCGAAGAGATTTCATTGATTTCCCTTTTTGTCTTTTTCATCCACGAATAAATAAAAACATTTTTTGAATTCATCTTACTTTGAAGAGCCTTGAACCCTTGTAAATTATATGTATAAATCTGCCAAAGGGAAGCAAGTTGGTCAGGCATTTTCGAATAGAAATTTTTTTTTGGGAATCAAATGAAAAAATAATGATTTCCTTTTTGATTTTCTTGCAATTTTTTGAAAACGCCTAGCTCTTAGTTTGTACTCTTTTTCCATAAATAATTTGTTTTCTTGCAAAGGGTCACTTTCTTGTTTAATTTTTTTCTGAAAGTTCGGGTGCATTTGGAACATGCATTTGTTACAGGCTCCAAAACCAATATATTCTTTGTAAAAATAATTTTTAAAAACTTTTTACTTTGTTGAATCGATAGACTCGTTGTAGAAAGTCAGGTTTAAAATACTTAAACCATTAGGTAAGTACTGTCGATTATCACGACCGACAAAGACTCTCAACACAGTTCAAATTAAATCGTCTGACGGCAATACGCCTGTCGTGATATTGAAACTTATCCTGTCTCCCCACGATTTTCTTTTGGCTTAAGTCCGGGTATTCATGGGTTTTTACAAACCCTTTGCCCCTGGTCTTTAGAAAAAAGGAAGAATATAAGAAAGGTTTTGACATATTTGAATTTCAAATTTTTTCACAATCAGCTTTTTTCCCGAAGTATTTATAGCGATACCTTACGGTTTGTCTTCTTTGAGCTGTCTGGCTGGGTTTGGTTTAGTGTGTCTGCAAAATTTTAATATAAATGCATCTGAAAGAGTTTGACCTGTTTAAAATAGAAGCTGCAAAGAAAGAAGATTTTTATTAAATGCACTGATAGGGTCTTGCACCATGACCACAACGGGGGAAATAGTGGTGATTCGGCAGAATGTCTAAAAAGAAAAATAAATGATACAAATTGAATCAGCACTCCACACCGACGTATTTAACAATATACATGTAGATAAACAAAATTACAATTTGTTAGGGAGAAGTTCATTAAAAACCCATTTCAGATAGCAATTTAAAAACCCGCAACATGCAGTTAATAATTTTATTTAAACAATCAACGATCACAAAATTTAATATTCTACTACTCTATTAAAAATCCAATACTTTCACGTTTAAAATTCGTCCTCTGTCTTCTCTACCATTCTTTTTTCCCTTTTTGACTTTTCTGGGTACAATAGCATCAGAATTTTCAAAACTGTTTATATACAATATTAGGTATATAGTTTTTTTGTTTAATTTTTACAAAACTATTTTTTTTTCCCAAAAGAAATCAAACTGTACCTGTAATGTAAACACATTGAACGCCAATATAAAATGAAACTTGAAAAGGGTTGCACGTAAATTATAATAACAACTATAATTGGTCGTGATAAGGCGAGTTTTGACACAAAATTTGGTGGATAACAGTTGTTTAAAACACACAAATTTCACCAATATTTTACATAGGATAAGGCAAGTTTTGCTCGGATATTTGTTTGGGGTACACGCCAATTTAGTAGGAGAACGCTTGACATATATAACTCAATTTTCGGCAAATGGATAAAAAAGGGTTTTTTTCTTTAAACGCCTTTAATTTTTTCATGGCAAATCTCACTCTAAATTCCTACAACTTTTATAAACGTTTTTCAATATCTTTGAAATAAAGAAATTACGAGGGTTTTTCGTTGGACAATATATATATATATATATATATATATATATAATATATATATATATATATATATATATATATATATATATATATATATATATATATATATATATATATATATATATATATATATATATATATATATATATATATATATATTTATATATATATATATACAGGGTTTCACTGCAAGGTTTTTTAATAAATTACTAAAAAACCCTTGAACTTAATCCTAAACTGTCTTCATTTTTATTTAATTTATCCCGGGTGTCCAAAATATTTATTCAAACATCTCTATTTTTAATTTTTTTTAATTATTTTTTTAAATACAAAAACCCTGTAAAATTATATTCCCTTGGGAAAAGTTTATTGCTCTTTCAGAAAACATTATGTTTTTTTATCTATCGCACTTTTTGTTTTGAAATATTAACGCTTTTCCGTAAATTTTAACTAAATTAGGAAATATCGAGATTGCTCAAAAAATGAAACAATTGATACTTCGGGCCATACTAATATTCCCTCCTTTTTGTTTAATATATATCATTTTATTAACATTAAATAAAATTATTCAAAACACAAGACTAATAATGGAAACATAAATAAATTTTTAAAAAAAACCCAATTAATTCATTAAATACTCAAACACTCTACCATTGGGTTAAACACATATTGAATCTTTTTGGTTTAAATTTCTATTTACATTTTGTAACATTAAGGGAGTTTTTTAAATTTAAAATGCCCCCCTTATTCTTTCTCGCATATTTGTTCCCGGTTGGGGGTTCTTTGTAGACCAGTTCTTTAATGTACCCCCAGGGGAAAAAATCAAGTTTTGTCGGGATCTGGTGATTTTGGGGGGCCAAGAAAAGGGCCCTTTCTTCTTCCGATCCAAGGGTTTTTGGAAATTTTTCATCCAGAGATTTCGTACCCAGCCCCGAAATGAGCGGGGTGCCCCATCTAACTGGAACCACATCCTTCCTAATAGTTGTAGGGGTATATTTTCAGAGATTATTAAGGTCTTCTTTTAAAAAAATTTTAAAAAATATTTCCATTAAGGTGTCCATCAAAAAATTGGGGCCCAATGTGGTTTTCAAATGCCTCCCCAAACATTTATACTCCACCTATGTTGTTTCAACAGCCCTTTCAAAAAACGTGGGTTAGCACCCTAAATGTGTAATTAAAAGTTTGTTTACATGACCATTATTGGGGAAAATTCGCCTCATCGGTAAATAATACAATTTTAAAAAAATCGTACATCTTTCTAATTGAACAAGACCCCAATTACAAAAATTTATCCTATTTTAAAAGTCTTGTCCTTCAAGTGCTTGATTCAATTGCACACGATATGGATGAAACTTATTCTTACCCACATTCTCTTCACAGAAGTTTGACCTAAGTTCAGCAAATCACTTATGTCCGCTGAAATTTCGGGTCTTCAAAAAACAGATGCGACCAAGT
Organism: Listronotus oregonensis; assembly: GCA_019359885.1. Taxonomy (NCBI): domain Eukaryota; kingdom Metazoa; phylum Arthropoda; class Insecta; order Coleoptera; family Curculionidae; genus Listronotus; species Listronotus oregonensis. The sequence continues at coordinate 33,438 of JAHBCN010001463.1, forward strand.
TAAATTCATTTTCTTTTTACCACTGGCTTTATTCTTTCATGCTTTTCGTACTTAACTGTTTCAGTCCTGTCAAACTATCCATCGGATGTCTTTTTAGGAAACCCTCACTGATACCCGGATGCCAGAAGACAATTTTAAAACATTCCCCAAAGAATAAAAACCATTTCAATTGATTTTGCTGTATACTTCATTTTAATTGCCAAATATTTCGGGATTAACGGAAGATAATATGCACGGGAAAAAAAAACCCAAATGTCACAAGATTATATAAATAATTGTTTCGACTTCTTGACCCAGGGCCGCCTACGATATTTCCCATTTTATTAAATTTACGGAAAAGCCTTAATATCTCAAAACGATAGGGGATAGAAAAGGGCCCAAACATAATTTTTTCCCTGGAAAACCCCTTAAAGCTTTTCAACGCAAAAATTTTGGGGTGTTGTATTTAAGAAATTTAAATTTAAAATAGAATTGAAAATAAAGATTTTTAATAAATTTTTTGGACACCCCAAAATTTAAAATAAAAAATTGAAAATAGTTTAGGAAAAAAGGATGTCGACATTAGATTACATGAAATTTGTCACAAAATTAAAAAACAGTGGCGAAATTTTTAAAGTTTAAAAAGATGTTGTCGACTGATCTTTCAAAAAAAATTCATAGCTTGGCAACCCTGTATTCAATCTCACATACAAATTTAAAGTTGAATACAGAACCTACAGAGTTTATTGTCATTATTAAAACAAATTATTCCATTTAAAAAAATATAATTTTGATATAACCTTTTTTTGAGGCATAATTCTGTATAAAGAAAATAATTTTGATTGTAGCAGAGATGAAATTTTAAAAATAAAGAAAATTTTCTATAAGTTCAACGGTTAGCAATGACTTTTTTAATTTTTATATTAATAATTATATATATATATATATATATATATATATATATATATATATATATATATACCCGGTGTTTCAAACCCACTCACCATTGGGGTCTCGGAAACTATAGGAGACCGAAGATGGTTAAATTCAAAGGCTTTAGCTGACCCAAAAATATACCGTTTAGAAAGTTTGAAAAATTTCCGAGTAATTCCCGGGGATCCGGAAAACGAAATTTTGGAAAATCGTTTTATTTTTTCCCTGGGTTTTTCAACGAATTCAAAAAAAAATAATACAAATTTTCATTGTCACTTTTCCCTTATTGAATGGTGTTCATAGTTTTGCAACTGACGTTTCGTTTTTCAGTAACCATCATCAACTTTTTTCTTATGGATGCCATATGAATTCCACAAAAAAATGAATGGCTTTTTAACACATTTTCAACGATGTATCCAAAACCTTGTTGCCCGGAAAAACCCAAAATTAACCGAATGTTTTTATAACGTAGTAGGGGTTTGATTTCTCAAATCGGTAAAGATAAATGACATTCTGTGTTTACTGTCAGTTTGTGGTGTCGTTAAAAATGGAATTACCAATGAAGAAAAACGAGATAGGTAAAACTTTTTTTTACAAGGATGATAGGAACAGTGGAAAAGATTTTTGGGAAATGTATCTTAACTCAAAACCTGGGGACGACAACCTCATCGAACTTTATTCAAATTATTGGGTGAAACTTGTTTTAGTATGGTTCGTTTGGGAAAACCTCTTTGACAACAAAAAGACAACCGAATGGTTTAGATAACAGTAAATTACTTAAAAAATAGAACTAAAAATTATAACAAATTTTCAAAATGTGCCCGTCATTTTCTAAACAAATCGCCACTCTTCTCTGTATGAACAATCGTGATTTATTTCTCTCCTTCTTAATCTTCCAAAAATCCCAAGATGTTGAGTTGAAGTTCCTCGATATTTTGGGTTCGCCTTGGGCCCCCGGTTTCAACACCCCAAAATGTATGAGACATTGGGTCTGAGACCTATGGCCCAACTTACCCCATTATTCCCAATCCACCTGTCACCAAACCTTTCGGAAAGATAATCAGATACTGCTCTTTGTGGGGGGAGCACCATCGTGTTGGAACCAAATACTTTGTATTTTGCTAAAGGAAATGTCCAAATAGCTTTCAAAGTTGACGAAAAAACTGATAATAACCAGCGTTCAAATTTCCGTTAAAAAAAATGAGGTCCTAAAATTCTATTTTTAAAATGCCTGCCCAGACTTTAAAGGGACTGAATCGCACTTGGGGTCGTAATTCTCGAAACTGCCGGGGTTTTGTTTATGCTCCAAATGTGTTCATTGTTTCGATTAAATATTCCACAATTGGTAAAAGGGTTTCATCTGTCCAAAAAAATTTTTTTCTAGAAAAGCGGGAAAATCGGGTCGCCTTTGAGCCAACAATTGAATCCCCTTTTCGAATCACCAAAAGTTTTTGATATGGGTTTTTTGGTTGTTTAAAAACCCAAATTTTCCTGATCTCTCTCCAAACAGATGTGTGCGAAGAAACATCCAAATCGGGTGTGTATCTGGCGTGTGGATTTACCTGGATTCGTATTTATCTACAATGTATTAGTTTTTCATAAACGGTTTAATTTTTTTTACAGTTGATCGCAAAGTAACTAATTCCTAAATTCGAACTGTCAAAATTTTGACGCATGCCGGTATGTATTGAATTCCGCGTTCGTCAACATTTTTTTCCGAATAGATAATCGATTAGGTACTTTGCGTCCAAAAACGAATGTTAAACATTAATTATCCCCATTTACGATGTTTTCTTTACTTTCTCATCCATTCTGCCCCCAAATATTTTTGTCGGGGTTTTTTCAAACGAACCATACCAGCGAGGTTTCATCCTTTTAAAATTTGAATAAAGTTCGATGAGGTTGTCGTCTCGGGATACGAGTTAAGATCCCTTCGATGTTTTCACACTGTTCCTAATATTCTTGTATAAAGTTTTACCATATTTTTGTTTTTTCTTCTTTGGGTAATTCCATTTTTAACGACACCAGAACTGACAGTAAACAAGAATGTCTTTTACACGTAAACCGATTTGAAATCAAAGCCAACTAGGGATAAAAATATTCTAATTTAATTTTTCGGATTTTCCGGGCAACAAGGTAACCTTATGATACACGTTGAAAATTTTAAAAAAGCCATTCAAATTTGAAAAATTTCCCCAAAAGGTCCAAAGAAAAAAAGTTGTTTAGGGATACGGAAAAACGAAACGTCGAGTTGCAAACCATGAACACCATTCGATAGAGGGGAAAAAAGTGAAATAAATGTATTATTTATTTTGGAATTCGTTGAAAAAGAAACCCGGGAAAAAAAAAACGATTTTCCAAAATTTCGTTTTTCCGGGATATCTCCGGAATTACTGGGAATTTTCAAACTTTCTAAAGGTATATTGTTTCCATAAATCCCAACTTTGCCCAATTTAACCATCTTTTGTATTTTCCTATGTTTCCCAGAGATCCCAATTAGAGTCGAATTTGAAACACACATATATATATATATATATATATATATATATATATATATATATAGATATATATATATATATATATATATATATATATATATATATGTTATATATATATATAATATATATATATATATATATATATATATATATATATATATATATATATTTTTATATATATATATATATATATATATATATATATATATATATAAAATATATATATATAAACCAACGAACTCAAAGACTAGAATTTGACAAAATACCATGTACAAAATATTTAATATATATCTTTTGTTTTTGTTTTAGAAAACATAAACAAAAAGCAAATCTTAAAAAACAACACAAAAAAAAAGACCATTGGAAATGTATTAAAAAAAATTATTTTAGTATTTAATATAAGCAAATCCCCCTTTTAAATAAAACATTAGTTTTATATAACAGTTCTAAACTCTATAATCGTTGGATGATGCGTTTTGTTTATAATAAGTCACCAAACCCCTTGAAAATATATTAAAGCCACAAAGTGTTGGGTTTTTTCTTAATTCATCCAAGACTTCAAGAAAAACTGTTTTTAACCATGTAGCTTTGTAGGGTTTAAAAAAATTACTGAAGTGAATAAAATGTTACAATTATATCTGAATAACCTTTAAAAATCGATAAAAATTTAAAACATTTTTATATTTTTTGTACATTTTTTAACATATATTGAACATCAAAGCTTAGTTGTATATGTTTAGATAGAAAATCATTGATAAAGGCTGAAATCAGCGAAACGTCTGAAATAAAACTTTTAACATGGAACAAAATAGTTTTGATTTTGGGTTAAAACCAAAATCCCAAGAAAAAGAAAAAATTGGGAAAATATTCTAAAAGGTTCAAGAAAATAAATTATCAAGAATATTTTTGCAGAATGTGAAAATCTGCTAACTATCAAAATTAAAAAAAAAACTTATGGAAACTACTGACACTTATGAAACAGTATTCAAAAATTAATTTTAAATTAGCTAATCAAAAAAAAAGAAGAAATTTTCTACTGCGATGCAAATTGAAATTTCCCTACCAAAATTTTTAAATATAAATGTTAAACATATTGACTTTTTTTTCGGAAAAATTAAAAGGAAATTCCATGATAATATTTAAACAAATTAAAGATACATTGAATTTGCTTTAGGAGATACTGGCAATATTAAAATTGAAACAAACATAATAATTAAACAACCTACAAAAAATTTTTTTCCCCCGGGATAATTTTCAACAATTTCTTTCTAATGAACTTTAAAAAATTTGAAACAATTTGCAGAGTTAAATTTGGGGAAATATAAAGAAAATTCCCTTTTACTAATTCAAAAAATAATTTTAAACCCAAACTAAAAAATTAATAAAGAAGGGTTTTTGAAAACCTAAAATGTAGAAACCCCGCAATATGCAATCGATATTAAGTTTGGGGTCAAATTTTGCTTTTCCAGTTGAAACCCCCAAAGATCCCCTATACCAAAAAATAATCCATCGGTTGAAATGTCGATTCATAAACTATCAAAAAAAAAAAGATGAAGTTCGAGCAAATTGCACTAACATTTTAAAAAATTTTTAAAAAAATAAACTTAATTCAAACAAAAAAAAATCCAAAACCATATAATAGAAAAGAGTTTTTCAAAAATTTAAACCAATCGGTTTCCAAAAACCCTAATAAAAATACTAAGGCGGATAAATCAAACAAGACGGGTACATGGAATCGGGATGAATACGATACTAAATGAACACTTTAATATCCGATCTCAAACATCAAACAAATTGAAAATGACCCTACTACAAATTCCAAAAGAAAAAAAGACATCATTAAACGATGGGAATACCAATTATATTTCCCCCAACATTGCTAAAAGTTAAAAATCCATAATCCACTAAAAAAATATATGGATTACCAAAATTACACAAAGAGGGCATACGGATGTGTCCAATGTTTCATGTATACAATCACCTTTAGGCAAACTTTCCGCCTTTAAAAGATATTCTCAAAATATCAAAAAAAACCAATAGGGTATCAGATTCTTGATTTCAAAAAAAAACCTAAAAATATATCCATACCTATGATATATTCTTTTTTCTTTGATGTTGTATCCCCATATACAAACGTACCCATTGAACTAGCTTTAAATATCATAAAAAAAAAAATGGGATCAAATTAAAAATTCACAGATATCCCACTTAACGAGTTCCTAAGTGCTGTAGAACTTACTTTAAAATCCACCTATTTTGAATATAAAGAAACATTTATAAACAAATTGAAGGGTGCGCAATGGGTTCATCCATTCGAGTGTTATAGCACAAATAGTATTAGAAGAATTAGAAAACACGAAATTTCCCCAAATTTTGGGAATACCAAATACCTTTTTTTCTTTCGTTATGTAAAATGACTGCATTACTGAAAATTTTTCAAAATAAAACCGAAGACATTCTAAACACATTTAAGATTTTCATGAAAAAAAAGTTCACTATCGAATGGAAGAAAACTCAAAATTAAATTTAGAAAAGACATTATACACCAAAATAAAAATAGAACCGAATGGCAAAAAAACTTTCAGGATTTTTTTAAAATTTTTCACAACACCATGTCGCAAAAAAACCGAAAAATTGGCAGAAAAGAGCAATAAAATTAAGCGATCCTTCTACCGAATAACGCGTTAAAAAAGCCAAAAAAATTTTAATAAAAAAATAGCTATCCTTTAAAACTAATTAATTCAATCTTCACATCCGTCTACAAAATCTAAATAATAACCTCCACAACAAAAAAAATAAACAATATTAAATAATAACTTTGTATCAATACCTTATGGGAAGATTTCAGAAACTTGCAAAGATATTTTAAACCCCAAAATATTTCTGTATGCCACAAAGGTTTTAACTTATTACAAAAGGAATTTAGTTCCCTTAAAAAAAATCAAAAACCAAACCATATCGTTTATCAGATACCATGTAATAACTGCCCAAAGTATACATTGGGCCAACCACAACATCTTCAAACTGTCTTTAACGGTCATAAATAGGACAAAAAAAAAACCGCTTTAACTAATCATGAAAAAAACTCCCATAAATTTAATATACAACACTAAAATCCTAAAAACTGAACGAATCAAAGAGGAGAGAATTTCTTTGAAAAAGATCTATAAAAAATGATAACCCCAAAATGAAAATCTGACATAAAAAACCCCAGTAAAGTATTACAAAACCTTTTTCAAAAAAATTATTAAAACATATATTTTTATATCAAAGGATTCAAATTAAAAAATAGTATAAAAAAAAAATAAACCAAACACTACAAAACTACATTCCCAACAAATTTCCCATCAAGAAAAAAAAATGTAGCAGACCAGCAAATTTTAAAAATGTTATAGTAACGTGGAAGGGCGAAACCAACGAACTCAAAGATAGAATTTGAAAAATACCAATTTGTGGACAAAATATTTTTAAATAGATCTTTTTTTTTTGGTTTTAGAAAACATAAACAAAAAGCCAAATTTTAAATCAACACCAAAAATGACCATTGAAATGTAATAGTTAAAAATTATTTTAGTATTTAATAAAAAGCAACATCCCTTATAATAAAACATTAATTTTAAAAAATTTAAACTCAAAATTTCCGTTTTTTTTATCCCTTTTGTTTAAAATTGTCACCTGCCACCTCTTGAAAATATATTAAAGCCACAAAGTGTTTGTTTTGTCTGAATTCTATTCAAGATTTCGTTAAACGAAACACTGCTTTTAACCATGTAGCTTAAAGTTAGTTAATAAAATTTACCGTGAAGTGAATTAAAATGTTACAATTATATCTGGAATAACCTTTTGGGTAAGTCGATAAAAATTTAAAACATTTTTTATAAATATTGTACATTGTTAAATATACCTGAACATCAAAGCTTAGTTGTATAATTGTTTTAGATAGAAAATCATTGATAAGGCTGAAATCAGCCGAAACGTCTGAAATAAAACTTTTAACATGGAACAAAATAGTTTTGATTTGTTGTTGAACCAAAAATCCCAAGGAAAAAAAAAGAAAAACTAGTATATATATATATATATATTTTTAAAATATATATATATATATATATATATATATATATATATATATATATATATATATATATATATATATATATATATATATATATATATATATATATATATATATATATATATATATATATACACTAATAAAATACGTTGTTTCACAATTAAAATCGATATAAATTTATAAAACACACACAGACACACACACAATTATTACATTAATAAATATAGCTAGATATTACTTTAAGATGCGTACCTTAGAGCTTATATTTGTTGTTTGTGGTAATGATTTGTCGGAATTTTGAGAAAATGCAATATTGTTTTTTTATTTAAATATGCTTAAATCTTTCAGTTTTTTTTTTAAGAATAAATACATCTAATAAATGTTTTATTAAGCGTTAGGAATATACTGTAATTTCAAAAATTGATAACATATAAGTCGGATTCATTTAGTTTCACTATACAGTATGGCGTTTGCGGTTTTGGGATTTTAGCTGATCAAGTTGTGGTATATTTGGCTTAGGTTACTGATATCTTTTTTGTCGTTCAAGGCTTCTCTTTCTTTTTTTATTTCAATCATTTCTTTTATTGCAAGTTTTTTATAATTTGAATCATTTGTTAGTACTTTTGTTTCATTAAAGTCTTATTCATGATTTGTCTGTGCTTCGTGTTTATTTAGTGCAGTGGAGGCGTTTTTGGTGTATTTATGACCGTTCAATCTGTTTTCTAAGAGTTGTGTTGTCATGCCTAGATATTTCTTTGGACAATTCAAACAGGGGACCGAATATACTAAGTTAGAAATTTTTTTCTTTGGAATTTTACTTTTTAAAGGTGTAAAAAGAGTTTTATTTAAGTTTTGGGATTTATGATACACATCTATATTATGTTTAATTTTTTGAGACAAACCGTCTGTGTAAGGCGTAGCAATATATTTATAATTCTCGTTTGTATTTTTTTTTATTTCTTTTTCGTCTTATTATAAAATAGGTGAGTCCTTTGTTTGATAAGTTTGGATATATTCAATGAGCTAACAGCATAGATAGAAAAAGCATTTCATTCATAAATGCAATAGAGAGCTGCGCCCAGCATGTTGGTGTTTATTATTGGCGATAGATGTTACTCCGTGCAGCGATTTGAAAATACCAGTGGCGTATCACATAAATACATTTAAAACTATTTTTGTGATTGTTATTTTAAATACATTTTAAAAGTAACTGGATATAATTGGTACAGGATCTATCTAAAAGAAGCATTATAGTTTTTAAAGTAGAAAAGGAAGTATGTACATTAAAAAACATTTAAATATAATATTAGAAGACTTTAGCTACAAGACTAAAAAATTCAGTTTCGGACCTAACGTTCTTATCTTTGGAGGGTGTACAAGGGCTTAAAGCCCAAGTACTAATATAATGTGGGTGTCTTAAATAAAGTAAGAGTTAGTTTATTAACACGCAGAAAAAGGTAATTCTTCTGCAGGCCGCACATGCCACAATTTGGACATTCTGGAAAAAAAGAGGCAAAGTGGAAAGTTTAGAGTCGAAAGGGGTGTAAAACAGTAGAAGTATGTGTTGCGCTTTTGGAAACTGCTAAGGAAAAATTATATTGGATATTTTCTCGGAGCAGTAAAAATACGTATAAAAAGAGTGACAGCAGATAACCCACAGCTCGTCTTTTAGCAAGAAAAGGAAACCTTCTTTTAAGAGTGGGATCATTAATAAGTTAAAGTTGTTTTTTTTAATGGTTGTGGAAGATACCATTTTCCAGACATGGAAACAACATTCCATAGAGGGCTTAATTTGGAATACATAGAAAACAAAATGTACCGTTTAGAAAAGGATAAATGCTTTGATTCAAAAGTGAAATTAAAGCTCCTTTGAAGCTGCTCTGACTATGGATATAATTGCCGATGTGCCAATTTTAAAGCAAAACGCAAGAATATAAGTGATTGTCTTGAGAAACTTGTGCCAGTTTGCCCGAATCATTACTAGCAAACAAATCTTTAAAAACACACTATTTCTATTGTTATTTTTTAGGATTCTTTAAAAATATCATAAAAATCCTAAAATTCAGAATCACTTCGCATCCGCCATTTTATTTTTTTACTAAGTCTTATTAATTTAAGCACTTTTTTTGACTTGCCTAAATTTTTCATTATCAAACAATTAATTTTTACAAATGCAACCACCAACTAACTTTCCGTTGGTTGATAGTTGCTAAATAACGCCAATAAAAAATAGTAGAGCAGTCGTAAAACTGCTTTTATTTGCTTACTTATTATAAAAAGTAATTTACGATTAAAGGACTTACCTGTAAGGAAGTTCAATCGTAATTATACGATTTAAACCCATTCGGAACACCATGTTTGAACTGACAACACTGTTTAAGAATCTAGCTGCACCGGTCATCTCTCCATACCGCCCCACCATAACCCATTAATGTTTTGTGTAATATACACTAGATCGCTTGGGTGTAAGGGTGATACAGTGATAAGCATGAAAAACTGGTGGTAGCTTCGAATGGGTTTAAATCGTATAATTACGATTGAACTTCCTTACAGGTAAGTTCTTTAATCGAAAATTATATTTTTTAAACCCATTCGAACACCATGTTTTGTAAGTTGTTGAAAGTTTATCGCGATCTAGTGACGTCCAATATTAAAAAAAATCTCCAACGTGGAGATCCTGCAAGGATATACAAATTTTAAATTTTTGAATGAATTATTCCATAATTACTTTATAAATATTTATATTTATAACAATAAATTTGAGATATATAACTGTAAATGACAAACATCTAATGTTCAAAATAATATAATATAATATATGAATGTAAATGACAAAAACTAATTTTCAACTAATGGGAAACACTAACTATTGCATACCTAAGATAGATTTAGCAAACAAACATTTATCTAATATTGGCTATTATAAAAATTAGAATGGGAATCTTAAAATCGGCAAAGTTTTATTACAATAAGAAGTCTTTAATATATCAGTAATAATTTCCCACCCCTTCTTCTAATTATGTATATTATCGAGCTGAATTTTTGAGAGGGTTTGTAATCTATGGGCAGATGTAAGAGCTAAGAGGGTAACTAGTTTTATCGAAAGCATTTCAAATGAAATATTTTCTAAGGGGTAAGTTGAAACAAATACTTTAAAACTTCCCTCAGGATCCCATGTTTCCTGATATCTGGGGAAGGAAGGTTAAGCCTAAAAGAACCCTTTAGAACCTTTAAAATTCCCATATCTCCTGTAATATTTGTTATTAGTCTTATTCTGCCAAATATGATTTAATGTATTGAGAAGCGCCTTCAGTTAGACAAATATTAGAAAACTTACTACTTGTTGGTATTTGAATTAAAAACCTCTATATTATTTTCCAGCAAAATTTCCACCATTTCCTAAGGATACATTGTATTGCTTAATGGTGCTGTCACTAATGGAAGCCATGATGGTGGGAATACATTCTTCTGTTATACCTTTTTTTCTATATGATTCCCGGATAGCTTCCCTGCAACCAGGGTAAGGCGGTCCCAAATTGGATGGCTCTTCCCTAAAAGGATCCAAAATAAATCACTCTTGGCTCCAAGTAAAGGGTTTAAAACTAACAGTTTGGAAAACTTGATACCAATTTTGAGTAGGCCAGAAGGGTACTACTAGTATTCCTTCAGCCTTCGGGATAATTTTGTTATAACTTTTCCTACTATGCATAAGGGTGGGAATGTATAAAAGAAAATCGGACCATTTTAAGGTAAAAGCATCAACTTTAAAGGCATTGGGATCTTGCTCAAGAACAAAGGTCTTACATTTTGCATTAAGAGAGGATGCAAACAGATCAATTTGCGGAAATCCAAAATTTAAAACAATTTTTTGGAAATTAGATTCAATGAGTACCTTTTTCCCAAACCTTAATGACCTAGATCTCTATCTGCTTCAATATTTTGATGAGTGTTAATATATGAGGCAAATACGTAAATATTACGAGCCTCACACCATTTCCATAAATTTTTTTGTAATGAATTAAGCGAAGAATATTTAACACTCCCATACGATTAATTAAAGAAATAGCGGTAATATTATCAACCTTAAGAGGATGTAACAATTTTGAATGTGGTATTCATAGTGTTCAAAACTTATTCATTTGACAAATTTGTATTATTCTTATTAAAAATATTAGTTATTTTATGAAAAAACTAAAATATTTCTCTGCTGCCCGACACACTTTAAAACCAATTCGGAGGCTTTTATTAGTTTACATATTGTTTTTTGTTTTGTAGCTGACATAAAGATATATTTCCTTCTAATAAATTAAGGATTTAGTGAACTTGCACATATTTTTAAACTTTAACGAACATCCAGAAATATAGGAAACAGTATCTTCAAATAAAAAAGTAAGATCCCAAATTTTGAACCATAAAATCATGTTCTTGAATATCTTTTCTAATTGTTTCTTGAAAAGCCTATACTCATGACTTTGTTTTAAATCTTGACCGTCATTATCCAAAGTAAGCCACCGCTGCCGCAATATAATATTGGAATTGGTTCTAAATTATAGAATTTCCACTATTTGGGCCAGAAATTCCAGAACGAACAATTAGACATTTATATGGTTCAAATTGTCTGGCCGTAGGATTATTATTATAAAAACCCTTATTTTAACGCTCCAAAAATAATTCAAGATAAGACATATAGTAGTGGCCTCTTAAGAATTTTATTTACATAAAATTGGAATTAATCCAAGAAGGTTCTTCATCTAACCTTTAGTTTCTGTTCTTATTATATAATATTTATTTTATTGGAAGAATCCAAAAATAATGACTTTTTCAGTTGCATATTTTTTTTATTTAACATTGAAAATGAAGGTTTCTTAGGCGATATACTATTAGGGGTGTAATTATAATTAAACAGGACTTATTTTAGATATCATTTTTTTCCGCTTGACTTGTTTTTTATTTGAAGCTTTCTTGTGACTTTCTGCTTTTTTTTACGATCTTTCTTGAGTAAATCTTTTCAGCTCGTTTTTATTTGTTCATTTTAATTTTTTTGCATGTCTTTCTTTGTTGTCTTTTTTCTTTGCAATTTCTTTCTATTTTTTTTCATCTCGATCAGTTTAAATTTTTTCCATGGTTGGGAATTTTAGCACGAATGGGTCACGCTCAGTTTGCCTTTTCCCTTTCTTGGGGCGTTTGTGGCCACTGCAAAATATCTTTATAATTGGAGAGTCATTTTTATTGCTGGACTGTTGTTCAGATAACACTGGTTTGTTCAGTAACGATTTGTTATTCTGAACTTGATTACTTTTCAAAATTACCTCCGGAAGACCTTCTGCTAGGACCATGGGGATATCTTCTATATTCCAGATTTGGCAGTTATTCTCATCAGGTTTAAGGAAATCATATTCAATTATGGAGTCATCACAAAAATAAATGCAAGTTTCCTCTGATCGATTTTAGTGTCTTGTTTTTCATTTCCATCAGTCTTGAATTATTTTAAAAGTTTCTGAAGAATGGTATTTTCCTTGCCAGTGTGGTCATTATCACCGTTTGAATTTTTAAGTTCTTTGAGTTTTTTCTTCCCTAAAATCTCCAGAAACTTTCAAAAGATAATTTGTTTTTATGTTTATTATGTGATACTGTCAAATCTTTATTTCGCTCATTACTTTCAAAGCTACATTTTGACTAAGCATTTGAAAAGTTAAGGCATTTTATTCCATGGATAGATGCCACAAGCTCTAATCCATTCATAATCCCAGTGATTATGTGATGTGGCAATTGCCTTTGAAGCACTGGGGCAAACTTTTCTTTAGGAAAAGAGTCAATAGGATTCTCTTCCTTCACTCACTGACTGCTCGTTTCCACCCCGCCTTTGTGGTTAAAATGCAGCTACGTTTGCGGGTTGGAGTAAGCCGCAGCATTGGGATACGAGAATAATTTGAAGTTCGCTACACAGGTAAGCTGCAGAGTTAAATGCGTATTGTGTCCACAAGGAAAAGTACTACCGAAAATTTAACTTTTGATTTCACCAAATATGGATAAAATATTCTTGATATAATATACTCATAAAAATTTCGGCTTTCATCCAGACCGTGTCTTAGCTCCAATTCCCCCCAGTCCTCTGAACCGACGTATTATATAATTAGGAAGCCTCTTGTAAGGGTATTGATAATTGGGTTAAAACCAATGGCAGAAAATGTAAACATTACTAAATTAGCCTTTGAAACATTTTTAACTTCATTGCGAGAGCCTTTGAGCCAAACTTTGAGTATTTGGGTACAAGCAAAATTGGTTTCATCCTTAAATCCCTTAATGGATCTTTCAAAATATTAAAATATCCTTTTGCCTTCAAATAACGTTCGATTTCGGTAAACCAATTTTTTAATGTTTTAGGAGAAATATTTGCGCTGGCACTAGTTACAAAACCCCGCTGTTCGAGTTGAAAAATTTGGATAGGAATGCATTATACCAACCAATGCGCGGAAAATTGTTTTTAAATGGATTTTTCTTGAATTTAGGTCTAAAAATGTTTAACAGAAAACATAACATCTTCCTTTGCGGGGAAATCCCTTTATGACAAGCAAGAATCCATTGTACTAAGGTTAACTCTATGTTTCATTCAGTACTGGAGCAGGTCCATGACCAGTCTTCACAAATTTGTCGTTCTTCTAAATTGTAAAGTAGAGCGACGAACTTTAAATTGTTTGGCAGCTTGTCGAATGTCCATTCCATTAGGATGGCCTCGAGGGCATTTTGAACATCCTCTTCACTATATTTGTTTGCCATCATAGGCGATTCTATAAGGAAAGGGCAAGTTTTTTAGTTGTTGGTTTACTTTTAGTTATTGGCCTAATAACTGTTAAACTAAGAAAATATCTATTTTTTTCCCCAGAATGTTTAAATATTGTAACAAAAAAATTAAAACCACTATCTAACTCACCCTAAAATATTAAAATCATAATTCAGTTATTTCGCCCTGGCCAACAACCAAAATCACCCAAAATTGCCCACTACAGTACTTAGTCCCATGTAAATTTTGTTTTTTTAATTAAAAATGTGATTGAAACAAAGATTACATAGGTACATATTATTTATATAAAACAGCACTACTGAAACTAGTGATTAAAAAAAATCTCTACCTTCTACAACACCAAGCTAAAGTTTTTCCTAACAAAATGAAGTTTTTAGGCGGACCCTGAAATGCAACATGGAGGCTAATTTCAATTTTTCACTGTTGTCATATCATAAAATCGATTTAAAATGAATGAAGCCACAATGTTGTCTCTCTTTATTAAAAACAAGATATTGTAATAAATATATGACTTGAAAACTTAATAAATCACTTTTAACCAAAAATGGCCCAAAAACTGTCAGGGGCCAACAACTGTATAAGTTACCCTATGTAAGCATACATTTTATTTATTTATTTTTTCATGAACATACATTTGGTTTTACATTTTAAACTTTAAACATATTAGAAAACCTAAAAAAAAGTTTTTAGATGACCCAAGAAAAGATGTTTGTGGGTATTTTTAAAACAAGATGTTTGCAAACTGTATTATCGAAAAAAAAAAAAAAAATATTTTCGGGACAGGGTGAAAGGGGGCTTTTAAAAATATATTTTGGCAATCTATTTCTGGATTTAAAAATGTCAAAAATGTTATTTAATTATTAAAAAAATGGCAGTAGCTTCTACACTTTTAAATTTGGGTGTTTAATATCCTGCATTAAATAAATAAGGGCACGCAAAAACTTTTTTTTCAATGTTTGAGCTGCTAATTTAACTTTTTATCTTTTCTCTTGTGCATCCCGGAGGACGAATTTTTAGTTTTGTTGCATGAAGCCTCTCTCTGGTTTGTAATTCAACTAATTTGATAATAAAATCCCACTTAAATATTTTCTGATTTTGAGCTGTAAGAAATTTTATTGCTCCCAAACAGTTTTTATTAATTCTTAATCATATGACAAGCGTCAAGAAAATAAAAACCTTTTATTTGTTACTGGATGATAAAAATATTCTTAAGTGCATAGGAGTCACTAAAATCTGGCTCCCAGAGTTTTGCCATGGCAAAATTAGCTACTGCTCCATCAAAAGTTAATGAAGTGACAGGACATCACTTTCGTGTACAAATTAAGTACTTTTTACAAGCTACGCCTTTTGAATTACCTCTGCTAAACCATCTAATAGAAAGTAGATATGCTAACCGACTACGAGAGCATAATAAGGGTAGTTTTTCCCATGTATCTTATGGGAGAAATTTCAGCCCCTAAAACACAATTTTATCGCCATCTTCAACCCCTTTATCCAAAATAGAGGATGATTTTAAATAGGGGTAGTTTAGGGAATCTTGGCTATAGGTATTACGTCTATCATAGTGGGGTCCCCCACGCTTAGGCCGGGTGCGCTGGGGGCGTAGGCTCAGGGCACTGGCACAATCTTAACCAATCATATTTATGTCGCCGGTCAAATCCATGCTGTGACGTCATCATGGTCATTGGGTCATTTGGAAATAATTAAATATGTCACCAGCTCACCATTGGAAATAAAATTAAAAACTCAGTAGACTGAACCACCCGTCGCTCCGTCCAACGCTTCAAACCCAGTGCTGCCATACTGCGCCACGGGAGAATATTAGATATTGTTGTGAAATAGATGTATAGTAGAAGTGACATAAATAATTAAATAATTAAAAAGTCCTTTACCTAGCAGATTTGAACCACTCTAGTGCCTTGCTTCTGGTTTCTCAACGCTTTAGACCATGCAGCAGCCAAACGGCTAAGTTAAAATGTATTGATTAAAACGTGTAGAGTACGTTAGGAATCTTAGACTAGCACTGTGGCATATGTTAAAAAAATGGTGGCTGTCACCTATCACCTGGCATATTTTCGCGATCCACATGGTGTTGAAAATATTTAGGAATCTTAGGCTAACTATATGCACATGGCACATGTGGGGCCCCCTTACTTAAGCGCCGGGCCCGGTGTAGACCTGGGGCTTAGGCGTGCGGTGAAGAGCTCTGTATTATTTTATTAATCTTACAATTTTTGAATAGTAACAATAAAACACATTGTATATATTAAATTAATTTATTTAAACCATAAGTGAATCAAAAATAGGCTACATTTAATTTGCTACTAACATTACATAAAATTACAATACTTACGTTCTACTAACTATACTTAACCTAAAATTACAAAGATGTATCTATATACCAAACCTATGAAATAGATATTTAATTACAACTCAACAGATATTTTAGTATGTGATTTAAGCTCTATCTCCTAAAACGTAATTTTATCATCAAATTTTAACTCTCTTAAGGCAGTAAATCGCTTGGTACTGTATATTTTTTGTTAATAAAGTTTTTACAGGTGAGTCAATGTTAACATATTCAATTATTCCAATCTTAATAGGAAACATATAATAATCAAATTTTAAACGCATTTATAAAAGATACCTTGATGAACCCTTTTCGCAAGTCAACATTATATTCATGTAACTATACAAAGTCCTTTCAGGAATATCTTTCAAATCATTATTTTCTCTTTAAGCTTTTGCTAGATGATAGGGATGTGTTAAATTACGTCCGAATTTGTCGAGAGCTACTCGTGCGACAGATACTGCATCACTATGTCTAATCAGTTTATTCAATGATATCAGCTTCTCTTAACTCTTCAAGAATACTTATAATCTCGTTTTCATTAGAGTTATTACCAGCTACCTTACTTGCCATTAACAATTTTAATCTATCCACAGCTCATTTGGATCATCCCAGTAAACGTAGTCAATTTTATTATTGAAAATGTTTGTAATCGGGTAAGAAACCAGACTGACTACTTGATTGGGTAAGCCATAACCCTGAGGCTGTTGTGCAGTGTAATCTGCAATTGCTTGTCACGTTCTCTGCTTTCTGCATTTTCCTTTTATACGTTCGCAATGGTTTAATTGTTAGCATATATTTGACACTCTATTTGGCAGGTTGTTCCTTTTCATCGAAATTTCTCTTGTTTGCATTTGTTAGCAAAATAATTTTTGTGAATGCTCGCTCATCCAGTGCGGTCAATTTGTTTTTTAATGATTGGTCTTAAATAAAAGTTCATATAGTCCAGGAGTTCCAGTAAATTTTTCTCCTTAATATAAATATCCGGTCCGTTAAATTCTGCCGAGAATCACCAAAAGTTAGATGATCGGTGGCTAAATCATGTTTTAAATATGTGCGATCGTACTCGTTTTCCGTATCAGTTATAAATCCTTCACATATTCTCTCGGTAGCGGGTCATACTGATTCTAGATATTCCCCTAAAGCGATTCTTCTGTAATACTATCCATTTGAACAGGTTATTGAGGATCGACTCAGTCGTCGTCAGCAACTTTCTCCAGGGTTATGTTCATACATAGTCTGCTTAAATCAGCTTCCTCGTCATCGTTCATATCCTGAGCCATTGGTGAACTATCTTCGTGTCTCGACATTAATTGAATTATCGTTATGGTTCTTCCTCTCCTTCTTGAGCAGCTAGCTCGTTATGTTTTTGAACAGGGTCAGGAAAAATTGGCGGAAATCGTGGTTTTTTTATTACTGTCGAAGAAAAATTGTTCACTTTGTCGTCTTTTACAGACTTGGGTGTAAATGGTGTAGATTGTTTTACCATACTGCATCGACTCGATATTAGTTTTGCCAAATATTCCATACGTATTCTCCAATGTAACAGCATTTTCATAACGGCCAGCTTTAAGAGAATCATATATAGTCTTTTACATTGCGCGAATGTTCGTCAAGAAGTTGAAGAACGTTTGATCTGCTTGCAAACCTGGCTTCTTTTTCTGTCGCTGATCACTCGAGTTCTGATATTCTTTAAATTGCACCGGCTTGCTCACCAATCTCTTAAATCCAAATATTTTTTACGAATACTATTGGAAGCTTCAATTATTCTACGTTTAACATCCACTGCTTGTTTAACCATGGCGACAGAACCTTCTTTTAATGATTAAGGTATAAGTGTTAATAATTTCTTCCCAGCAACAGTCCCTTTCTCCCAACAACAGTCCCTCTCCCCCCCAAATAATGTGTCCTGTATTTTTCAAATAACAGCCCCAGTATTTTCAAATAACAGCACTGTTTTTCCAAACAGCTCCCTGTATTTTAAATAACAGCCCTGTATTTTCAACAGCCTGTATTTTCCACAGCCCTTATGCCAAATAACAGCCCTGTTTTTCCAAAATAATAAGAGTCTGCATTTTTAAATAACGGCACTGTATTTGAAATAATAGCCCCGTATTTTAAAAGAATAGCACTGTATTTTCAAATAATAGAGCCTTGCTTTAATAACGGCACTGTATTTCCAAATAACAGCCCTGTAGTTTCCTAAATAAATAACAACCCTGTTTTTCTAAATTACTATATTTTTATTAGCCAAGGATCCCTTTTTTCTTCAAGTAGCCTCCTGGGATGCGTGTGTTATCGTAATGACTGGTTGATGTACAATGACTACAGAGTATAGAGAAGTTGATATATATTAGTAAATATTCTTATATAGCAGTTAGTATTACTAAAGAGTTTGTACTGTGCAGACATGCAGAAGTTTAAAAGAAATCAAACAAGAAGAGATTACTGCTCGGAGTATTCCTTTTATGACTGCTTTTCATAAAGTTAGAGAGGGATGCACTGTATGCTGAAACCAGGAGGACCTCACATCAGCTGCTGAAGTAGCTTTGAAGCATTTACTGGTGTGGAAAGTTCATCCATAGGCATTGTGCCCTCCCAAAATTGAGGTTTCCTACCATTTTTAGTACCACTTTGCCGGTTTGCGCAATTATGCCTTTATGAACCAGGGGATAATAAATGCAGAACAATGCTAGGAATGCTGCAGCTAAGAAGAGTCTCAGCGACATAACGAAACAATGGAATCCATAGCTCTTGTGAAAACTGGAAACGGCTTCTTATATTTAGGGCCTTACAAGGGGGTGGTCTAGGGTCTATATTTGAAGCCTTTATAAATACATAACATACAGAATATATCTTCAGTCTTAACTGAGCCATCATGCATACCTTAGTTTGAGTGGTACCAGTTCAATTTAAAAAGCCAATTATACTCCCTCTTGATCTGAGATGAAACTAGCCAGTGCGAAGTTGGTCTGATTGGTTTAGAACTTTAATGTGCTATTCCCAATATTGATAAACCAATAATAAATTTTATGTTGGTGATATTACTTTGGAAATCCCCATTATGGATCGTACGAAATAAATTTCTAAACAAATGATTATCTACAAAGTAAGCAATTCGTAGATAAAATGAAAGCAACAAGAAATTTAATTGTACCCTAAGTCTAAAGGGCAATGTAAATACGCTCAAGTGTGAGAGCTTGAATGTTCTCATACAGTTGACTTTACTTAAGAAAAATTCTATTGAAAGTTAGATTTATATAATATTTTTACAGCTCAATATTGTAACATGTATCTCAAACCCTGTAAATATTTTAAAATCAATGTGATTAAAATCGAGTGTAATATTTGTTACAGGGTTTATCGTATAATAAGCTTGGAACTTATTAATATATGGAATTTTCACCCATCAGTACCGGCTGGTTTTAAATAATAGAAATTCTCTTGAAATGTGATTTATATGCCGGTATTCAAGAGTTATAGACAACATTGTATTGAAACCGATCGATCAAGACGGGAATTGGTTGACTTTAGAGAAATTATTACTGTAAGAATGTGATTTAAGAAAATCTATAGGCAAACGTTTTGTGTCGGGTTTATCAGTATATTACAACTGAAGGTACAGAGCAGACGCGCCATGGTTAAATATAACGCAAGAAAAGGCTGATTTTGAACAATTGTTAAAAACTAAAAGATTTCCAACAGCAGAAAAATAAAAAGTTTTTGAACTCTAGGCCTAATTGTAGCACTCTCAAATGAGATTTAAATGTGATTTGACCCTAAATGGATAACTCTATTTGGCAAAACTGGAGAGACATAGTCATTTGCCGTACACTAACTCTTTAAAAATAATGACGAAATTCAAGAATACCGGTACAGCAAACCGGATATATACACTCCCACTTTGGCAAGCTATATTTATCTAGAAGGAAGACTTTTAAAAGGAGTTGATGGATCAGTTTCAAACACAGCGAAACTTGTAAACACCTTTCGGTCACCTCTTTGAAGAAATTCGTCTTGAAATTGCGGAAAGTGCTATTGACTCGATTAGATATCCTGGAATAGCAGCAAACCATGAAAGGATATATTTCTGCTAATGTTAACGAATGAATTAAATACAAAATGCTGGGTTGAGTATTGATGATGAATTTATCTGCGATAACGCGTTGACCCGACCACTGGAAGTTTTAATGTTTGTGTGCCGCTAAGAACCCTACTAGATTTGCTGAAGACTTTCAAAAAATACTCATAAATGTTAAGCACGAATTGGTGTTAGTAATAGCCCTTCTGACATTAATGGCATATTAATACGGCTGAAGCAGAAAATGTAGTAGTTACTATTGATAAGATTGTTTGGAGGCTACCACATATTACAGTATCTGATGTCGAACGGATAGAGCTTTTAAAACTTATTGAAAATGGAACCGAATTGGATATCGGTTTTGAAGTGGAACTCACAGAACATCCACGTTCCAACTGGAAAACAACTTACCTGGAATATAAAGACTTCGGTGCAGGTGGAAAGACCCAGATGGATAATTTTAGGTTTTCAAACAGCCCGAAAGGATAAATTCAAAAAAGTAGCTTATTTGATCATTGTAATGTATCAAATGTAAAGCTTTATTTAAATTCGAATTTTATCCGTTTTAAAATTTTTAAATTTGAAATTCAAGAGGACTAATACCCATTTTTAAAGAAATGTATTCCGAATTTCAAGAGAGCTACAGAGAAAGAAAACGAACCATTTTTTAAATTCCCAAAAAACTTAGAAAGTATGCGCCTCTAATTGTAATTGATTGTTCAAGACAGAATGAAATATTAAATTCTGGTATTATTGATGTAAGACTAGAGATTGGGCAAAAGAAAATTTTCCCCGCTAACACCAGTGCTCGTTTAATTATTCATGATAAACTTGTTAGATATTCACCATTAATAGGATCTGTAAGAAAGATTTAATAAATATATTTTCCTTACATAGAGATAATTGTAATTAGGTTAAGTATAGTTAGTAGAACGTAGATTAAAATTTTATGTAATGTTAGTAGCAAATTAAATGTACCCCTTTTTGATTCACCCTGTATATGTGGTTTAAAAAAATTTAAATTTTAATATATACAATGTGTTTTATTATTTACTATTCAAAAATTGTGTAAAAAAAAAAGGGGTCTTCCCCAAAACCAAGCCCAGGTCACCCCTGGGCCCGGCGTTGGAAAACCCCACATGTGCCGTACTTATGGGTAGCCTAAGATTCCTAAATATTTTCAACACCATGTGGATCGAAATATGACAGGTGATAGGTGAAGCCACCATTTTTAACATATGCACAGTGCTAGTCAAGATTCCTAACGTATTTACACGTTTTAATCAATACATTTAACTAGCCGTTTGGCTGCATGGTCTAAGGCGTTGAAACCAGAAGCAAGGCACTAGGTTTCAAATCCTGCTAGGTAAAGGACTTTTTAATTATTTAATTATTTATGTCACTTACTACATCTATTTCACAAAATATCTAATTTTCCCCTCCCGGGCGCAGTGGCAGCGCACGGGGTTTTTTTGAAGCTTTTGGGACGGAGCGACGGGTGGTTCGAATCCTGCTAGGTTTTTTAATTTATTTCAATGTGAGCTGGTGAATATTTAATTTTTTCCCAAAAATGACCAATGACCATGATGACGTCACAACATGGATTTGACCGGCGACATAAATATAGTTAGGTTAAAATTGTGAGTGCCCCGAGCCTACGCCCCCGGCCAGCCCGGCCTAAGGGGTGGGGACCCCGCGTGAGTAATACCCATAGCCCAAGATTCCCAAACTACCCCTATTTAAAATCATCCTCTATTTTGGGTAAGGGTAAAATGGCGATAAATTGTGTTTTAGGGCTGGGAAAATTTTTCCTTTTAAAAAAAAATACATGGGAAAAAATACCCTTATTATGCTTTTGTAGTGGTTAGCATATTTATGAAAATAACCAACGGGGTTTTCCAAAGCCATTTTGGCCCAAAACCAAAAGCCCTTTTCTTTTGGGAGAATATATTCTAATTTTTAAACAATACCCTGTAAAAGGCCTGTCCATTCAACCCGTTTTCGGATACCTTTCATGAACCCAAATTAAAGAGTTTCATTTACTGAAACTGCATCCTTCGATTTTAACTTTTAAAAAATAAACTTTTTGTAAAAAACCTTTAATCAAATATAGATACGGGCCGCTTGTTCCAACCAGCCCATGTGGGAAAACCCTTTTTAAATCGGCGCTTCGACGCATGCGCAACTTCAATAAATCGGGCGGTACAAAGTAAAAACGTTGGACGGCCTTTTTCGGATCGTTTTTGGGATTGTCAAATCAAATAGTCAAAGGTTTTTGATTTTTTTGTTTTGAAAATATAAACCTACTTTCCTACCTATTAAGGTAAAGTGGGGTAAGTGCGACCAGATTTTCCAATAGTGTAAGTTTAATGAGTTGTACGACCCCCAAAAAAAAAATCGATTATTGAACTGTATTTGTTTCTTAAAAGGACAATAACTGTTGTAATATCAAAGATAAGACCAAAATATATTTTTTTAGATTTTGAAATATTATAAATTTCTGGTCATTGGTTGCACTTTCCAAAAAGGGAGTGCAATCGATATCGGTTTTGTTGATATATTAGCTATACATTTATTTGGGCAATTGCAATCAAAAAAAAAAAACACATTTTTAATATTTTTGATTATTTTTATTTTTAAATATAAATTTAAAATATACTTTTTAAAAACTAAGGTTTTTTATCGTGAGTAAAAGGGCGGCCTTTTCCAAAGGTTTTGGGAAGTATTTTTATAATTTCCCCAACGCATAAAAAAAAAGACCGATCTTCATCTGTGGGTAAATGAGTATTCTGACTCCAGTGGTTTTATATACCGCAAAATGAAACATAATACTGTTTTATCTCTTCAATTACCTCTAAAACTTTATCAATATAACTATTTTTTGTTTTCTTGTGAAAAAATTCTCCCAAAAAATATATTCACTAACTTTGATTGAGTTTTTGTTCTTCGGGTCTGTATTATTATTATTTTCCTGTTTTTTAACGTTTCTGACTTGCCTCAATATCTACGACCTCCATAGGTATATTTTGGAGTGTTTATTTTTCCCAGCTTTTTTAGAGTAAGATAGGTCTTTAGAGTTGGTGATTGGCTCGGAAAATGAATTTTTTTTTTCTGGTTGCCCCCTCTTGGTTTCAGTATTGTGGTTTGAAATGCTACCAATTTTTTTGTTTGTATTCTGAGAAGGGATTCAGGATTGTCGTCACTCCCATCCACGTATTGGGTTCGGGACAGATTGCTATCTGAATCGGAATCGTCAATATATTTTTTTTTTCTTTTGCCTTTATTAAGCCCCTTTTTTTCCTTTCTTAATTTTTTATGCTTTGATGCAGTTGGCTTGCATTAAAATATTCTGCCTGTCTTTTATTTCTGGGGCAGTGATAACCTCCGCCTCATCTGCGACTCGCTTTTTTCTTTCCGCTAGTTGACGGTTTATTAGTTTTTATCGTTTTGCAAATATATCTTCAAATGAAAACAGGGGGCACAGCTATTCTTCATTGCTATTAGCCACTTCATTATGAGCTACCTACGTACACCATCAAAATTACGATTTTTATTTCCAGCCTCCCAGCGTTTAAGTGTTTCGTTGTCGAATTTTTCGTTTGGAACGACACCCATCAAAGGAAATATCCCAGCTTTTCTAAAATCACTAGAAATAACAGTACTGATGTTTTTTCCAAGTTTCACCTAGTAGTAATCAAAATTCCTTCTTTGGAATTCTAGCCCCACTCATGTTTTTTTGCCAAATACAAATTTTTGATCCGATTTATCTTTCATAGATTTAAATACCGCCAAATCAAGTGGTTGTAACAAGTGGCTTGTGTGGAGGTAATTTAACCGTTATATTATGATTTTTTGCCAGGGTGATTACTTTATCGGTAACGTGGGTTGAGGGTCATATATTGGGTAAAACTGGGCGCTCATCATCAAGTTCAGGGATAAGTGTATTTTTTAGATAATTATAGAATATATCGCTGGTAATCCATCCTTTTTTGACTTACGGGCAATGATTTTTTTGGATGGGACTTATCTTCGGATCGGGAATCCAGCTACTCCAAACATTTACCCTTAAATATAACAAGGGGTGGGGCTTTTTTTTCCGCTGCGCTAACCGCTGCCAAACATGTTATATTTTCCTTTCCCCTGTCCGGAGCAAGTTTTCCCTTTTTGGTCTACTTTTTTTAAGGATCTAAAATACTTTTAAATTCAAGTTCCATCGAGAGGTTTATCAATAAGTCCAATAGTCAGTTGGGTTGGCAAAAATCAAAGTAAGTTTGAATAACAAATGGATCGGTCATTTTCTTTCGTGAATATTCTAAGGTTGTGGTTTCTTAACTGATAAACATGGCGTTTTTTAAAATTTTTAAACCACCCCCGGCCCCATTCTTTAAAAAGGGGTTTTATTTGATTTTCTTTAAGAAATGTTTACACAGTCAAATTTCAGAGCGTGTTAAGCCAAACACCCATTTTTCCATTATTTTATAATCGCCAATTTAATTTCATCTTCTGTAGAAAGAGCAGTCGGACCTTCAGAAGAACTTTTGACTTTTCGTCTCCCAGAAATGTAGAACTGAAGTGTACTAGGAATGTTGTTGGGGTCGTAAAGCTTTTTAATATTAATTCTTCCATTTCTTATGTCTGATAGAGCTAGTTCAAGTGTATCTTTATCATGGTTACCCTGGTTTTGCGTTTATAGTTACCATTTTTAACCTAAAATAAACACATCGCTTTGGATTAAACAATATTTTTTAGCCTGGGGAAAAGCAAATCTTTGGGAGGGGCAATTAGCCATAACTGTACTGAAAGTGCAATGATGCAAGGGGTTGCACTTACCCAACTATTTTTGTAAGTCTAACCATTACTCCCCCCTTAACCAGCCTAAAATATTTAAAATACACGTCCAGTTATAAATAACAGCATGCAGTAACAAAAATTTAAAAAAATTTTACTTAATTTTTAAAAAATATTATTTTTCTGCATAAATAATTAACTTGTTTTCACTCGATTGTCGACTGAAATAACCGACATCAGCTGAAAATGGCCGTAAACAAACGTGCAGGGTTGCCAAACTGTGCGAATTTTCGGGTTTCCAGTTGTGTGTCTAATTATCTGGGAGGATTTTTTGGATTTGGATAAAACCGTCGCGAGAGTTACCCGATATTGCACTTACCCCACTTTACCTTATTTGTGATCAAGGTTAGCAAATATCACTCATAATATCGCCAAAAAATCCCTTTAAAATAATTAAATTCAATGATGGGGTTAGGACGTTAAAATCACTTTTTAATGATTAAAAAAAAAACAAAGGGAAAAAGGAAAAGCCGCACGATCACTTTTAAAGTAAAAAGATGATGATAAAAAATGAAACATGAAAAAAAGCTGTTAAAAAAAAACCCAGTGCCAAGATTCCCAAAGGGTCAACCCAAACAGTTTCAATAGATTTGTTCCAACACGTTAAAAACCGTCACTGAACGATCGCTCATGCGCAGGGATTTAAAGTCCGTTCCAACGGGGACCCGACGGTTATCGGAATCCTGTTTTGTACCAACATAACTTTAACGTTTTGTTGGGTTTCAGAACGGTAATTCCGATACATGGACCAAATGAAAACTGTTTGGACTGCGCTTTAAAGGGGTTTTTGGACGGGTTTTTTGATTTTTAACAGCTGTTTCATGTTTCATCTTTCATCTTCATACGTTTACTGTTATTTACCCGGACTAGCGTGCATCGCTTTAGTTTTTCCCTTCTTGCTTATTTAATCATTAAAAATTTTTTTAATTTTACACCTCCTAAGACCATCCGTCATCCAAAAACCCCAGAATACCATTTTACTCCAATATTTACAAATTTTAGATTTTATTTAAAAATAGAGAAATTAAATAAAACTTTAAAACTGTTTTTTGAAAACGAAGGCCTTACCCATATTTGTATAGTTTTTTATGTTTATTTGAACCCTAACTAAGTCCCTAAAATTATTTCCTCATAAATCACCCTGTATATATATATATATATATATATATATATATATATATATATATATATATATATATATATATATATATATATATATATATATATATATACATATATATGTATATATATTTATATATATATATATATATATATATATATATATATATATATATATATATATATATATATATATATATATATATATATATATATATATATATATATATATATATATATATATATATATATATATATATATATATATATATATATATATATATATATATATATATATATATATATATATATATATATATATATATATATATATATATATATATATATATATATATATATATATATATATATATATATATATATATATATATATATATATATTTTTGGGTTTGTTAAATTATGGTAAATTTGACTAAGGCTGTTTTTATATTTTTTTGGTCATTTGGGAGATTTTAAATTTTTTTAATTTCAATCATTTCTTTTATTTTTAAATTTTTGATATTTTGGGAGTTGAAGCATATTTTTGCTTCTTTAAAGTTAAATTCATGTTTTGTTTGGGGCTCATGTTTATCTAGCGCGGTAAAGGCGTTATAAGTATATTTATGGCCGTATAGTCTACTTTCTAGGTGTTGTGTTGTTATTCCAATGTGTTTTTTGGAAAAATTTAAGCATGACATCTAGTATTTTAAATTAAACTTTTTTTGATTGATACTTTACTTTTTAATGGCGTAAATAATGTACTAATTTGATTTTGAGCCTTGTGGCAAACAGTTTTGTTGTGTTTTGTTTAATTAGTTAGTTAAATTTAGTTTTTCAATTTCGTTTTCCTCTAAATATTCCATTACCATGTTATCGTAGAAGAAATAGAGGAACCCATGGCACAACCATCCAATTGTTAATTAAAATCATTATTATACTGAAAATAGGTATTATTGAGGGTAAGATTAATTGCTTTTGTAAAATCTGTCAGTGTAAGTGTTGTGTGTGTGCTAGTTGATTTCATTTTTTTGTTACTATGTGCGAAACAAGGTCGGTGGAAAAAGTTAGTACAAGGACACTACATCGAGTGATATTATCTTAGACTCATTGGAAATACTAACAATATCATTAAATGTTTCAAAATTTAATAAATCTATTATATAGTAATTATTTTTTCCAGTTATTTTTGACAAGCAGTTGGATAAATATTTTGATAGTTTATAAAATGGAGATTAAATGGGTCTAAGGGGTATGTTTGGTTTATGGAATTTTGGAAGCCGTATATCTTAGGGGCTACTGCATTATGTATTGACAAGTTTTTAGCTTCATTAGTAGTAAGAACATTTGAAGAGTTGCCGAGCTAAGTGATTTAAGTACAAAATTGAAAAGTGCCAGAAATTAAAGAAAAATTAATACATACAAAAAATAAAACAAATGTGTAATTTTTATGTATATTTGGCTTTATTAACAAACACAGAGATAAACTAAACAAATTTTCAGAGGTATTACAAGAAAGAAACTTGGCAAAGGCAAATAAACGAAGAAAAAAGAAAATTATATAAGTCTACAGAAATAATAAATAATTAAAATTCTACAATAGAGGTGAAAAATGCTCTATTTCCCTGACTAATGAATTCTAGCATTGTGCGAAGGTCTTTCCTGGCTCTTCTTTTTTTTACACGTATCCACGATGCTTGAGTAATGCCAAGTTTAAATGTATCTATACACCTTGATGATATATAATAAAAATCAAAAAAAGTATTTTCACCCATATCTAATGTCTATATGGCCTGGACGGTCTGGCAGAAGCAATTACCGTTTTAATACACAGAAACTACAAATCGATTCTAACGACAAAATGTCAACCTGCATACTGGCACTTAAATCAATTAGTAAAGAATGTCATGCCATACAGGTGGCCCTATCTTTGAACTTGGTTTGCAATCACTAGGGTGGAGTTGGCACTTAGATCTGATAGTGAGACATTGGCGCTGACACTTGGAACATATTTAATGTAAAAAAACAGAAATTTATATTCTGGCACTTAGATCACTTAGCTCGGCCACTCTTCATTTCTATTTATAAGTTTTTTAATAAAAGAGTGATTTTTATTTTGGAATGAAGTAGTAGCATCTGCCTTTAATTTTTTTTTTGTCTAAGTAGGTAGGTGGGTCTTTTTCGTTTGCTGTTGGTTTTTTATTTCTTTTGAGTGCGCGTTGAATTGTTTGTTTTTTATAGCCATTCTGGACTAAGGCCTTTGAGTTTGTTTATTTTTTTCGCCAAGGGTGGTCTTGATCTGTCAATGACTGGGAGCGGTATGTTAGGGACTTTCTTTTTTGGGGAAAATGTTGAAACGGGTGATGGTGTGATTCAGCATGGAGAAACTATTGGTGAGGGTTTGCGGTAAACTGTATGTCCAAGTGATCCATCATTTTTCTTTTTAGGAGGATGTCTAAGAAGGGTAACTGTCCTTTTTCTTCTATTTCCCATGGTACCTTTGAAAAAAAAAAAAAACTTTTTTCCTAGTACGCTACGTCATGAACACGGGACAAAAAATTTTATTTCCCAACACTAGGATGCTTCCCCGATGCAAAATTTTTTAGAAAAAAGAGGATTGTGACAGAGTCGGTTGAAATTGTATATATATATATATATATATATATATATATATATATATATATATATATATATATATATATATATATATATATATATATATATATATATATATATATATATATATATATATATATATATATATATATATATATATATATATTTTTCCTTATATATATACAGGTGTTATTTAATAAGGTCCGATATTTCAGAGAGTGATTTTTCAAGTATTTTTAAGGTAAAAAGTTCCTATGAACGTGTGGTCTAAGATGTTTCCCGCTTTCAAGATACAGGGTGTCAAAGTTTTAATTTTATTTATGTTTTTTCTGCATAATTTCTAAATACCGATTTCCGAACGAAAATTGGTACCTGGGGTTTTTGACATGAAAAATTTGAATTTGTTTTTAAATTTTTATTTTTACTTGTAGGGGGCGCTAGCCACATGTATTTTCTCACTTTCAAAGGCTCATGATTTTTTGTACAACCCTGTATTTTATTTTTGGTAAAAGAAATGAATTCCTTAGCTTTTATGCGAAAAAGATAGTCTTATTAGATGCCGTTAGGAAATTTTTTTAAAATATTTTTGGAATCGATGCATGTGTTTTGAAAAAATGAAAAATTTTTGAAATTAACTTTTAATCAACATGAAATATTAAAAAAAATACAGACGCACACTAAATACAAACAGGAGGAAAACCAGATCAAAATCACAATAAATGTTGGAAATGCCCACCCTCCGTAGGAAAAAGATCCAATCTTCCCCTCATTGTTTTCGTACCCTCTGGAAAATTCGAGTTAACGTTCTACAAGAGTCCATTATTCGATTTCTCAGTTCTTCTTCATTTGAATAGGTGTTTGAAACTATGTTTTTAGATGTCCCCAAAGGAAATAATCCAAACTATTAAGGTCTGGCGACCTAGAGCCATGGTTGAGTCCCTCCCCACCTATCCAACGATTATTGAAATTTTGATTTAAAACCCCCGCGCTTGATGCTAAAATGGAGGGGCACCGTCATGCATAAACCACATCTCATTCTTTTGTCTAAGTGGCACATTTTCCAGTAAAATAGGGGAAATTTCTTCAAGAAAACGACGATATATTCCGCCATTTAATCTTCCCGGAAGGAAATGGACCTATCAAATTATCTCCCAGGATTCTGCCACACGTTAACAGAGAACTGTTCTTGAAAATGTGATTCCGTATTGCATGTGGGTTTTCATTTGACCACATATGATTATTATGAAAATTACGTATAGTTACGGAAATTTGCTTCATCGGTAAACAGGATAAGGTTTTCAAACAAAGGGTTTTGAATAAGGCATTGGGAAACCAACGACAGAAATTTATACGTAAGGGGAAAATCAAGAGGTAGCAGTGCCTGAACTCTTTGAACATGATAGGGATATAATAAATTATCCACCAAAATTTTCCATACCAGAAAATGAGAAATATTTAACGTAAACGCTACTTTTCCTGGTGCTTGTTTCCGGCCGTTCTTCTACCATATTGGACCGCACTGATATCTGGGGTTCTTACTGTTCGAACTGACCCGACAGGTGACTAGCTTTCTAAAAGTCCCGTTTCTTTAACGACCGTGGATTTTGAAAAAATTTTTGGAGTTGGAACTATGCGATTCGATAACGCTCCTGATAAAAAGTCTAGCTTCATAAGCATTTACATTAGCAAGGGCCGTATGTAAAAAGCATGTCAGCATACTCAGCATTGGAAAATTTACCATTTAAAAAACTCACTAATATTTTATTACCTACTACTCAACTGTACGTCAAAAATACGTCAAAATTGTATTATGTCTGAATTTTTACATGACAACACAAAAAAATGATTGACTAGGCTATTTTATAAAACCGTCATTTTCGGTCTTACTTAGCATATTTATTACTAAGCGTATGCATCGATTATTTTAAACTAAATATTTCGAAAACGGTTCCCCAGCGTCATTTAATAAGAGTACCTTTTACGTAAAATGACTAGGAATCCATTTTTTTAACAAAATGTAAATACAAGGTTGTACAAAGTCATGAGCCTGAGAATATACATGTGGCTAGCGCCCTCACGAAGAGCTAAATTAAGAACAAATCCCAAAATTTTTCATAAAAAACCCCCCGGTACCAATTTTCGTTCGGAAATCGGCATTATTTAGGGAAAATTTTGCAGAAAAAACATAAATAAAATAAAACTTTGACACCCTGTATCTTGAAAGGAAGCATCTTAGACCACACGTTCAGGAACTTTACCTTAAAAAAACTTGAAAATCACTCTTGAGCCATCGGATTATTAAATAACACCCTGTATATATCCTTAGGTATTTATAATAAAATAAATGTAAGGTCAGCATAGTTCCCACGTAAAACATCACGTTTTGGTAACTATGCTGATTTAGCTTCTTAGAAATATGGAGTCAAATTCATATTGCGAAATATTATACTTATGTGAACAAATTATGTTAGTTATTTCTCACAGCAATAACTCCCCTCATAAGAAAAAAAGTTAATGCTCTGCGTTAACTTTTAGTGATTATCCTAAGTTCGAAACTTCTTCTTCTTTGGGGATGAATGGGGGCCTCTTCCTTCCCAGGACGCTGGGTAGTCTCAATCGAGGATGTTTTTGGGGAGGTGGTCCTGGTGGGAATGGTCTATTTTCGTCTGAGTGTCCTCCAGTAAGACTAGGTAAAGTTTTCCTGCGACATTTGCAGATGATGGCCAGGGGTGATAAAAAGCGGATATTAAGGTAATTGTGCACTGTGAACCAGATGATGCTTTTGAAGTGAAGGGCTGGTTCAAGTCGATCTGAGTTCAGCATATTGGTCCAGTTTTTGCTGGGCTACATTAAAAGTCTTCCATATCGATCTTGCTGAGTTTAAGAGGTTTTTAAGTCGGGAGTATGGATTTTTGAAGAAATATTTTAAAAACAAGTAAATGGAATTTTGACTGGGTGATTCTTAGATGTTACGTTTTTATATCTATCTATTAGATATGCTGACTGTACTGAGAGTGCTCCTGGATAAAGGCATGGCATCCAGGCTGGAGTTTCAATAGGGAATTTGTATTGATGATTTTGGTTTGGACTTCTCTTCCTCACATTTTACTGTGACTGGTAATGGGTCCGTTATGGTGATAAGCCAATAATTGCGATCGACTTTCTTTGACGTTGTATTCTTTCGCAGCAAGGATTAGTACTTGGCAGGTTTTTGGCACGTAGTTTTTGGCTATTTGTGGAGTTGCGCTTCCTTACACATGGCTTCATCGATGGGGTAGGGCAGAACTGTATGGTATCTTCGTCTTGGTTGAGAGTTTTGCATTTATCCAGATTTCGAAAGGATGTACAACATTGAGTCATCGTCTTTCGCAATATATTTGTGTGTTATTGGAATTACATGGTAGAAACCTGTTCGATTATCAAATATTGGTATGGGATAAAGATGATAGAGGGTGCAAAGATCAATTAGTTTGCCGGGGTATTTTGAGAATAAAGACCACTTTTGAGTCTGATTGGTAAGCTTCTAGTTCTATTATATCGATATACTGGAGCTTATGCTAGAGGAGTATACAGGGGAAGGTTATTTTTTATTGACTGAGAGAGATCTGTTGCAATGATTGGACCAAATCTGTTGGAGTAATTATTGAGCTATGTAGAATATTTAAACGCGCAAAAGAAATCGGCATTTAAAACGTCATTAAGAAAGTTTTCACTTCAATGAATAACTTTCCATTAGTGATTCACAATATTACAAGGTCCTATTTCCAGTGTAATAGTACAAGTGATCAGTCTGAGATAGCCGTTATTTCGATTACTTCACTTTCTCGTTTAAATCTTATTAAATCGTCTCTTCGCTGACCTCTTTAGGTTTTTGTAAGTGGTTTGAGTTAAAGTTTCTTTTGAGGAACCGATTAAGCACACTTTCGAATGGTTTTCTTAAAAAGGTCTTCTATATGTGTCGTTCGTCTCATGTTATTTTGTTTATGCAATCGTTAGAAAATAATCACCGTCTGGGGCTTGATCAAGGTTTCCCACTGATTTCCAAACAGTACCTGCTCCGTTAAAGATGCCTCGTTTTTCTATATATGTGGAAGTTTTGTATCAGCAAAAATTTCTTTTGTATTTTTAATTAACAGAATCTGAAATTTGGTTAAGAAGACTAACATGTGCTTGTACTTCCGTTTTAAAGGATACCATTCGGGGTGTTTCCACGTAAATGAAAGCATCTAGAAGTTGATCTAAAAATTTTATCGTTACTTAGCGATTATTTCTTAATATTTGATAAATCTTTATAGACCAGGAGCGTCCATTTGTCGTTGGAGATTTTCAAATTTCCTGCTTCGGGGAAGAAGATTCCTAAGGTATTTTGTAAGGGCGTCAATGTAATTGGGCAAGGGCTACCGAGGAAAGCCCTAGATATCTGTAAAGAAGAAACGCTAGTCATCATAATAGGGTTTTAACCTATCAGAAATTGACTTCTTCGTATTTTGTTTAGTTTGGGGGTTATGAATAGCTGAATTTTGAAAAAAGTTCTTTAATTTCAAAAGGTCCATTAAATTTATTTTTGTCCTTGGTTTTAATTTGGGATTCTTTAAGGTATACCTTATCACCAACTTTATATTCAGGGTATTGGGGAGATTTACTGTCGAACTTAACTTTTGCTTTCCTTTGCGTAAGCGTTCTTTCTCTGGCAAGCTCTATAGTACTCCATTTTGTTATTCAAGTCTCTACATATTTAGAAATTAGTTTTTCTTGGTTATACAAGGTCTCCGGAGGTCTACTGATGTGTGTCCAAAGATAAAATTCATATGGCGTAAATCCATGTGTCTTATTTTTGGGTGTTGTTATAGCAAATAGTGGCATATGGAAGCACAAGCGAAAGGTGTTCGTGGGGGTTTTCGCTTTATTTGCCCGTGTATCATTGATAACGGCGTGGAACCTCTAATTGAGCCATTGACGGGGTGTCCTACGCTTTGACCGTGAGTTTAGAGGCCGAAGAGTTCGCATAAATCTTTCATGAGTTTGTTGTCGTCCTGCGGCCGTAGTCGCAGTGAATTCTAAGGGATGTTCCATAGTGTTGGAAAAACACTAACAGGTGTTAACTATGGTGTTTGATTCTTTATCGGTTAATGGATAGGCTTGTAAACGGTAAGTTCATCCCGTATAGTTGAAGCGCGTAGTTCCTTTCCGGGTATTCCGAAAATATCGATATTTATTCTTTCAAAAGGCTATGTCTTAGGTGTCTCCGTAATGACAAGAGGGGTGCTAGATTTTCCTACATATTTTAACTTTTGGCACGTTTCACATTTTTTATAAATTTTTCACCGTCTTTGTGTTGTTGGGCTGATATTTATCACTTCTTTATACGCCTAACTGTTTCATTTATACCGCGATGCAAATTACTTTACCTATATGATAATGCTCTAGAATATTTGTATTTCTTCTTCACTGATGATATAATTTGACAAATTTTAAGTTTAATGTCTTTGTTTAAAACAATAAATGAAAAAATTTCTAAGATGGGAAGTTTCTAAATTATTTTCATATTAGGTTTTGTCAGATGGAATTGCCTTTGATTTTTGAATAAATGAAAATAAATGTTGCACCACAGATCCAGGGTCAAAGGGTAAAGGAATAATGAAGTACGAACGGTTTTGACTTAATTTACTAGAAGTAATGTTAACTTTATTATGATCGAGTTTCTTGAGGTTTTCTTCAAAATGTCACCCAATATTTTGTGATGCATTTCTTGAAGTTTGTTTTCCAGAAAATGTAATATTTTTATTTGAGTTGTCATAGCTGGGAGTCATGTTTCCAACTTTGGAATAATCTATTAGGGATTGAGTGTTATATAGTCTAACGAATCTGTTAAATCTGAAGTAAGGAGTTCGTCGTCTATCGATTTCTTCTGTAGGCTCTATTTCCTCGATTCATCTTCTTCGTTCGCGTATGTAAACTAACATTTTTGATTGGAAGCTAGCTTATCTTTGGAAATGGTTAATAATGTATTCTGATAGTGCGTCCCGCGTTTTACTTATTTTCCTGCTCATTCGATTTTATAATCGTACTCTTCGAGTTTAGGGGTGCTAAACGAGCTAATCTAAGCTACCTGTCCTTAATCAAAGAGCAGAGGCTTATAAGACAATAAATGGTACCCAAAGATAGGCAGGAAATACACTCAAAACAATGGCTGCAAAATCTACCTTCTGAATATTAATTCATGCTGGAGAGTTCCAGTTGGGGCATTGAACCCCATAGGCTTAGAGAGGATGTTAGTGCCTGCAAAGCACTCACCTGTTACAAGAGAAGGTCTTTGAAATTGGGATATGTAAGAACAAACCAGATATGACGCTAACTCCCATGAATGTAGATCTACATCAGGATCAGCAAAATTCGACGTCTTTCAGAAGCTTGGTAAGGGGTTTTATCGTTTTGGCGAAGTAAATAAAGCGCCTATAGTAATTCAACTAATCCTAAAAGGATTTTATCTTAGAAGATTGGGTTCGGGAAAACTGATGCACTGACTTTGAGGGATTTGGCTAACACCGTCTTTGGTTACTGATTCTAAGGTAAGCGACTTCTTTCTGAGAAACTCGCATTTGTCAGGCTGTATTTTTAAATTGGCCTTTCGGCAGACGTTTAAATACCTCTTTAAGTCGATCTATATGTTCATGTATTGTTGGAGAATAGACGATTATGTCATCCATGTACACTAAGCATCTTCGTTCTGAACGCCGAGGAGAATGTTGTCCATGATTCTTTGAAAGTGGACGGGGCGTTCTTTCAAACCAGCGGGCATACGAACAAATTCGTAATGTCCATTTTCGATGGAAAATGCCAAGCCGAATGTCCGGATTGATCCTCAACTTGATGAAATCCCAGACGCGAGATCAGCGTCAAAATATTGACATTTGCCTAGTTGGTCTAACAAGTCCGAGATATTTGGGAGGGATAACCGTCATCAACTGTGACCTTGTTTTTCGAATTTGCGGTAACTAACGACATCGCCATTTTTGTTGGTTTGGTTCTTAACTTCCTTTGGACTTGTGGATACCGTAAGACTTTTGTGAAGATAGGGCGAGCGTTGTTTACGATGGAATGCTTAACCTCGTTTGTAAAATGTTAGGGAATCACCAAGATAGAATATATCGGTAAAGCCCAAACAAAGATTGGTTATCAATTTTTTTCTTCCAGAGTTTAAGTTCGGTTCTTAATTGATTTCAATTGTCGGAACTCTGTCAACTGAAAAGGTATTAGCTCACTTGAGTATTGGGTGCTTTAGTATGGTCTCAAGTAAAAGGTCTGGAATAATAGAAAGGATCCGAAAAGTCGATATTTTTGCAGTATTACGTTGGCATTAATTATGGTAGTGAAAAATTCACCCTTTCGTTAATGTACAAGCGCGTTTGGTAACCTAACCTTTTCTTTCTTGAGAATGTAAAATCGCGTCAGACATTTTTTAAGTTACAAGTTAGTTTAAAAATCTTTTCAGTTCGACTGTCTATTAAAATTTTATTGTTGCTTTGAATTTAATTATCTGACGGAATATAGGGTTAGATACTTTATGTAGGGGTATGTCTTAAA
This sequence comes from Listronotus oregonensis, assembly GCA_019359885.1. NCBI lineage: Eukaryota > Metazoa > Arthropoda > Insecta > Coleoptera > Curculionidae > Listronotus > Listronotus oregonensis. The sequence goes on from JAHBCN010001463.1 coordinate 70,317, forward strand.
ATTGGTGATAAGATTTTGATTTCAAGTCTATAATGCATTCATAGTGTTCTAAAATCAAGACCAAGGATGCCGTCAAAATCTATATCTAAATTATAAATCTAACATTTTAGGAATCCTACCCTTATTAAAGGTATATGCTGACACTGTGAAATAGACAGTTGATTAGTTATCTGTACTGTGACGCCTTATGATTTGGAAAAAGCTTTTACTGTATTTTCTTTAAAAATAGAAATGCCAGCACCGGTATCAATGAGTAGTTTAAATGTGTTTGTGATGTCATGATGGTAAAGTAAAGATTTTTGTAACTCAACAAGCTAGTAGTGGATTTAAAAAGTAGCACGGTTCCAAAGTTCAAGTTACAATATCCATGTTGTCCAGATTTAACAATGTCTGGATCCGGCCTCCGAGAGTGTCGCAATAGAGTTTGTTGTCATGCTCAGCCATATTGTCTGAGGTTTGTGTCTTTGAGGAGCAAAAAAAAAGAAAATTTCACAGTCTGAGAGTCGGGCATTGATGCGGTTTGTTCTTTCGAAAGTTTGAAATTAGTCATTCGGATATAGTCATATAGTTATTATCCGTATAGTAGTCATTGTAGCTTCTCATAGTTTTCACAATATAGTTTCACTGTTCAGCCATGATAGCCCCCTTTAAGGTTTATATAAGAGGAATAGTACGGGTTTCTTTGTATGAGATTTGAAGAACTTGGGTTTTGCTGAATCGCAGGAGGCCTCAGATTGATTTTGGAATGTGGATTTGTTCTAAATTGTTGAGATGATTGTGGGTTTTGGTTTTATGGAGAAGGTGCCTTTGAAAATGTGTATTGCTATTTTGGAAAACTATTCTGGCGTGGCTGCATTTGGGAGTAGCAATCTGAGGCTGTAAATGACCGTTTCTGTCCTGCATTTAAAGCAACGATTGACTTGCATATTTGGCTTTCGATTTGTTGTGGTGGTTTAGGGGTTGTTTATCTAATAATTTTTTACCAAAGTAATGACACCAGTAGTCTTTACCAATGTGAGACTGGGCGTCAAAGATCTCTGGGATTTCTGCTCTGATTATTTGATCCAATTTAGGTTCAAGACCTGTTAAAAGAGTATTAAGTGTCAGTGGTATTCATATGAGGTTTGGGGCGGCTTTTGATCGTTAGTGAGATTCGATTTTGAATATTTACAACATTTCTGCGTTGAGTACTTGTAATCGATTGAAAAGGTCAGTGGGCGACTCGTTAGGTAGTTGTCTTAGCTCTCAAGTCCTTGAATAAGGGATTTACAGGATCTAGAGTCACCGGGAAACAAGATTTAAAAGTTGTTTAATCTCGAAATAGGTAGACGGATTTAGAATTTATTGTTAATTGGTGCGGCACGTCCTTTTAATTTATTTTTAAAAGTAATCACCATTAAAGCCAAGTTGGTCCAGTGTGGCCATTTTGAAACTACACCGCATGGCGCCCGGGAAAATGTGCCATAGACTGGATCACCTTTCAAATTCCGGTATAATGGAGAAAATTCTCGGAGAGCCTATAGGGCTCAATTTCAGCATCAGCATTGTTTTGTTGCTGTGTTTGTGCTCGTGTTTCCGGCATTTTAAATAAAAATTAGAATTTAATAAAAGACTTAAAAATGCTTTGGTAAAATAACGGGGAATAGAATTTGAAAATCGAACAGTACAGTTAAATTTCACTCTTTACAATAAACACAATAATGTAAAATAGCATGTGATGATCAATATTATACTTTACAAAAAATAGAAAATTCATCGGTTTTGTTCTCGCAAGTTATTGTCAGCTTCGTACCAGGTGTCTTCCACAACCGTCTGAGTGGGATGCCGTGGAGGTTTTTTCGTTAAGAGATGGGAATCCGCCGCCAACAGTTGAATGGTTTCTTTTTCTGGCTGACGTTAATAACCCGCAGCGACTGCGCCAATTGGTTAACTGATAATCACACAAATCAATACTTTTTAAAAAGATTTATTTTAATACTTATAAAGACTGATAAGATTTACTTTTTTATAATTCAAAAATTAAACTTGTTATAATAATTTATATCTAAAATAATACTAACTCTAATACAGCAAATCCTTAGGTATTTTATAATAAAAATAAATGCATGCCAGTATAGGTTCCCTAGATGTAAAACATCACAGTTTTGCAACTATGCTGATTTAGCTTCTGTAAATATGGAGTCAAATTGCGCGTAAATATTATACTTATGTGAACAAATTATGTTAGTTATTTTCGCATATAATATATATATATATATATATATATATATATATATATATATATGTATATATATATATATATATATATATATATATATATATATATATATATATATATATATATATATATATATATATATATATATATATATATAGAGTTATTCATTTACTGACGTAAAGTCAATACAGTTCACTAAAATGTATGGTGACAAATATCCATAACGCACACATATAATAGAAGAAAACCCTAGGAACCATAGTTGAGACACACATCATCAAGTAAATTTTACAGTCAATGTGGGCAGGTGTTGTTAGATAATCCTTCTTTTAGGACCTCCTGTCATTTTACCAGGTAATTTCAACTGCGATTCATTTCTGTTGTTTCTGCTGGCAAATACTGCCCGATTTGCTTGATGTGGATTTTCCTCTGGCACAAAATCTGTTTCGTCCTGACAGCTCCTGGCTCATTTTGCTATAATATACAACTATTTACATCACATTTCGTAATTTGCTGATTTGGTCGGGGCCGAGATGCTCCTTGTTCCGGTGGCCACCCCGTTCGCCCGACTTTACACCTTCTTTGGATTTTTGAGTCTGGGATGTATGAAGACTTTGTGTATATGGTTCCGATTTTAAACGAGGATCATTTAAGAGAAAAATCATTTCTCGGGTGAAGTTGGAGAGCATTTCAGGTTGAAACCAAATATTTTTCAAAGCCTTTAGATTTTATTTAATAAAGAGGGCCTGTATGTGTATCAAACAATGGAGGTAATGTAGAAATGTAAATAGAATTTAGTTCTATTATTCTATGGTTTTTATTATAATAAGTAATTTAGCCAACACTTAGAAAAACAATTTACGTCATTATGAAAGACCTGTTAAAACGTATCTAGATTTTTAAAATTAAGATCTAATAACTGATTCTCAGGCTGAGTTACTTACTTAAGAATACTTTTTTTTTATGCAAGAAAAGATTGATAATTAGAATTTTTTACTGGAATTTTATTATACAGGGGTACAAAAAGTTTTGGCATTTTTAATACATGCAATATACCGCAGGTGCCTCTGTAGCAGTGTAGCGAATCCGTGAACGGATTTCAAATTCTTCTTCAAACCCCTTACACCCAAATTTGCCTTCTAATATCTTATGAAACACTGACTTACGTCAAAACCATTTTATATTTCTCTCATTTTGACGACCTGTATATTGAATACCGGAGCTCATCGAAAATGGCATAACGAAAGTCCATTATTTTGGTCTAATTCTATATGGCCAAGGATAGGCCTCTTTTAGTGAACACTTCTGTAGTATATATATATATATATATATATATATATATATATATATATGTATATATATATATATATATATATATATATATATATATATATATATATATATATATATATATATATATATATATATATATATATATATATATATATATATATATATATATATATATATATATGTATATATATATATATATATATATATATATATATATATATATATATATATATATATATATATATTTATATATATATATATATATATATATATACATATATATATATATAAGTATGAGTATATATATATATATATATATATATATATATATATATATATATATATATATATATATATATATATATATATATATATATATATATATATATATATATATATATATACTCAGTCCTATGTCTGCTTAAGTACTACTGGATCATATTTAAATTTAATTCTTTCTTATTTGTTTTAATTTTATTATAAAATTCTTTCTAAACACATTTATTGAATTCCTAAGGTTTTATTTAGTACTCCTGATGTTCACTCTATATCTGCTTCAAAAAACAAACTGTCATCCTAGAAAGTCCACCAATTAATTACACAACCTTGTTTTTGACAAACTTATCTGTCTGTGGTTACAGTAGAGTATAAAAATATATGACTTGTCGTTTGTCATTGACCCCTAATTCCCGTGGAAGGAACCAAAATTTGTTGTATGTATTTCCCGTGTTAATGAATCGCTTGGTTCTTGGTGGTAAAATCTTAACCAAATTTGTTTGTGTACTATCTCAGCGCAAATTGCATTTAATTATACTGTATCAGGTACTTATTCGATATTTATGCTTCGACCACTTCTAAAATTTATTGATTCTCCTTCGTCACTTAGTTGATATTTTAAACTTATAAAAACTTCAATCTACTTTATTCATTTACAGTCAAATTTATTTATTTTTTATTTAAAGCAACGTAGCTTCTACGCAATTGTAAAAATTGAATAACTATCGTTTTTGGGTGTTTTCTGTTTTTATCCCCTTTCAGACAGTTGAAAATAATTACGTAAATATCGTCACAAATCGCCATGTTCTCAGCTTTCTTGACATTTTTTAAGGGTTGTTTTGCCTATTAAATTTTTATGCAAATTTTACTTTTCTTGACTTGACTTGTTTATGCTTATGTTATGTTGTCTTTGATATTGATAACATTACATTAAATTTGAGCGAAAATTAAAATTAAATTAATTTTAATTTGATTGTTTTGATCTTTTTCGTTACATTAAAGAGGTGCGTTGTGTTTAAATTTATATTAACCATGGGTGTTTATTGTTTCGATTGTAATAAACTATATTCCAACCAAGGAAATTATAATCGACATCGCCACAACATTCATGGTATAAATGAAAAAATATTAATTGAATATGCATATGAAAAGACTTTATTCAAATGTGAAGACTGCTGTTTATCAGTCAGAAATAATGAATGTTTAAGAAACCATTTATCACAAAAACATTTTCAGAATAATAATAGTTGTGAACACTTGTCCTTTAGTTCATACAAAGGTAGGTAATATTTTGAGTTTTTTTTTAGGTATAGTTTTAGACAAAGACAGTTTGTTAGGTTCTTTTCGTAGAGAGAAAGATTTTGTTAGGTACCTACTTCGATAAAGTAATATACTTACCTAATCTTTTCTTATAATCAGTAGGTAGGTACCTAAATGCTGTAAAATATAATATGATACATAGATAAGATGAACACCTTCTATGATTGTAGTATAGTTTACTATTGACTTTTTTCATATTTTATTATGTAGACTTTTAAAACTGGCTCTCGGATGAAGAAAAAAGAAATAATGTCGAATTCAGTAAAGATACAGGCACAAGAAGGACACATGATGATCAGTAAGATGTATCTTCGATGTATTAGATCTAGTAAAAACTATTTGCATTAATTATTAAGACATTATTACTTAGCTACTCATAAAATCTTAATAAACAGAAAATAGGTATACATACCTACCTACATCCTAATACATATCTATACCTGTAAATATTATCCCATTATATTTTTAAAAAATAATTAAGCATTTTTATATTTTGTAGCAAAAATTAAAATGTTATCACGTCAGGATAGAAAGAGAGCTCCAAAAAGTCAAGTAAAATTGATCGGCATTGTACTAGCCTAATTATTGTAGAAATTCACGATGGTAAATGAAATAAAATAGGTAATTGTCTCGAAAGTTGCCCTCTCCGATTTAACCAAATTTGGTATACGGGGTTTTTTAAGGCTCCAAAAAATTTTTCGGCAACGTTTTGTTTACGAGATATTCATCATCAAAGTTAGAAATCAAACTAATCTAATTTTCACTATATTCCCTCTTTTCTTAGACACTTTACTGTTACACTGAGAGTACACAATATTTATAAACACCTTCTTTAAAACCCTTGTATTTTTATTTATTTTACACCTTTTTCCATTAAATTATGAACTCTCAAGTTCAAAGGCAGCAGCCACACTGTTTACAAACAGCCTAGTGTATAAGGAAAGGGTTGCTCACACGTTGGTGCGGCGTGTGAAAGTGGAGGTTTGAAATTAAATGGGAAAAATGTAAAATTAATATAAAAACTAGTTTCTAAAAGGTGCTTGTAAAATATTGTATACCAATTTGGTGTAAAAATCAAGAATTCTGTGCAAAAGGAAGGAGGAATACAACTGGACCTTCATCAGAATTAAAAATGATAAAGTATGTATATCAATACTAATTAAATTTAATATTAGAATAACCACAAATTATATATATATACCTATGTACCAAAGTACCGTAAGTGCTGGGTTTTCCGGTATTTAACACATTCTTTCCCCAGATCCGTCATCGCTGTCCAAGCACGGAAACATGCAAATGTTGCATTTCGTAGCACCTTTTAGACAACGCGGTAGTGCCACCACGGACGTTATTTTGAATAACTACTACCTAAGTATATCTCCTCGGCTAGGAATCGAACCTGGATCGCTGCCGGATAAGTTGATTAAAAAAAAGTTAAGACCAAAAAGGAGATCTGTTTGCTAAAATTTTACATACAAATGTTATAAACATTTTAATTGTTAGTTAACTAAAGGGACTTATTTAAATCAACCACCTGAATAACAAATTGTTAAATAGAAAGTTGTACATGTTTTATAGACATATTTCCTTTACAGGATGAATCAATAGAATAATGCAAAATAAACAGAAACATCCAAGACCACTTTTACACACATGTGCCTTTAAAATATGTTTTAGTACAACTTAACATACAACTACCAAGGCAGTTGATAACAAAACATTAAAAAATAATGTGTGTTTCATCTGTGACCCCATTGTAAGTTTTTAAAGTAATGACGAATATTATTACTTTTTAATCATTTACTTTTACATTAGTGGAAAAGCAAATTTTTTAAAATAACAAAAAAAAACATCAACTTTCTTAAAGTACTGACGATTTAAAACCTACTTTTACTACAACTGAACACAAGTAACTGTTTTGATAGAAATCAATAAGCAAACCTATAACTGAACGGTATGGTTAAATTTATACAAAATGTTAGGTAACCAACAGTAGCTAAATATGGCTAATTTTCTAACTTTAGTGCGGAGATATACAGTTTGTTCTATTTAAAAGTCCTTAGTTTGTATCATTTCTAGTTAGACCGGAAGTGGAATATTATAATTATCAAATATGAAGTCTTTTTTTAATTATGCTTAATGACACTGGTTTAATCAACTGGCCAGCTCCTCCCTATGTTTATTTATAATTTTAAATTTACGAGATTTTGGGTATATATGTATTACTTTACAACTAATAGATGCTTTCAACAATCATAACTTATACAACAACGGTTATCAATACATATTCAATCTAAATATTTTTGTTTTTGTTCTTTGGTTGTTTTTTTGTTTTGTTTTATTTTTCCTTGCTTTTTTTGTTTCCCTTCTGTTTTTTTCTTATTTTTTTTTTATTTTTTTTTTTGTATTGCTTTAGTAATGTTTTTTTTCGTCTTTTACTATTTTTTTATCTGTTATTTTTAACAAAAATTGATATAGCGCCTTATAAAAAACGATGTCTTCTAACAATAAAATTGTACTAATATTAAATGATTTTTTTAATTCTTCCGGTAAACATTTAGATAACATGTTAATATGGTTACCGTGAAGATCGCAACCCAGTTTATGATGATCCACATCAGCAACTTCCTCGCGTATACAGGGTTCATTATTTATAAGTCCATTTTTTTATGTTAACGGGATAAAGTCTATGGTAGCTTTTTAAGCAAGAAATTATTTTTACAAAGTTTTTATTACTTTCATGGTAAAACCAAGGTTTTTTCCGGATATTTGGAAATAAACTTTTATAGTAATAGCCCTTATTTGATCTTTGAAAAGCATCCTGCCAATAACTAAATATTCAGTGTTTTGAAATAGAAAAAATATCAGTAAATGGCAACAGACATTTTTCACCTTTGACAATGTTGCTTCTTTTGGATATTTATCTGCTAACTCATTTTCTTCAATGCCACAATGGGCCTTAGTCCAGACCAAACTAACATTTTTATATCTATTTATTAGTAAAACAAATGTATTTAACATATTTTTTATTATATAATTTGCAGCAACCTTGGTATTACAATTTGTTATTGCTTTTAATGCACTTTTGCTATCTGTAAATATAAGAAAGTTATGGTTTTTCTCATATCCTAGACAATAGATCAAAGCCTCCCAGGTAGCCCAAGGTAATTCAGAATTAGCCCGTAAGGGAAACCGTCGCGCATACAATCTCGAAGCAACGTTTGCAGAATAACGACACTATCCATAAATCCACGTATTCACTGTTTTTGGATTGTGCCATTTTTGCGATTTAACAATGATTTAAAATTAAACTTATTCCTCCCCTCGTCTGGTTAAAGCAATGCGACTGATTCAAACAGCGTGATTAACAAAACAAAAAACAAGCGTAAATAAGAAATTTACTATCTTTTTATGCCCAGGCCCGCACAAGACACATTTTCAAATAAATTTAGGTAGTTTTGTTATTTTTGGGTTAAAAAAAAATATTAAGAAAGTTTCTTATTTTAACAGTTAAATGAAGCCTTAACTTAGGAATCACCCTGTATAGAGGCTTCATCATAAAATCTCATTTGTTTAACAAATTTTATTTATTTATTTTTATTAAAAAAAAAGTGGAATCCGTTCTGTTATTTAAAACAGAGCCATCTGTGTAGATATGCCCATAATTTACATAAATGGTATTAAGGTTTTCTAAAAATTCAGTTTTTTAATACTATTGGATTTAAATTTCTTGTATTTCTAATTTCTGTTTTGGGTAAGTATTTGCAATAATATTCTTTAATGTCAAGTTGAGGTTGCATTTTAATAACTTAATACATTAATACCGTCTAGTAACCAATAATTTAAGACTGTAAGCTTTCAAGTTATTTTTAATTAAATTAGTACTTACCACTAGCCGATTGGCCATCCACATAATCCAGCTCCGGATGATCTAAATAAATGATATCATTTACCTTAATTGCCCATAGTTTTCCCTTAAAGTCAAGAGAAATATTTTCAATAAAAACGTTAAAGGGTCCTGTATCTAATTTTAAAGTAATTAATTTAATTTTGTTTGATTCTTCTTCTGTTCTGTTTTGTTCCTTAATAGCTTCAGTTTGGTCTTTGATTGCTTGACCTACTTGAGGCAAACTTGTTACTTGCTGCTCTTGTATTTTTGTATTGGTTTTTTTTGCGTCCAAGTAGGTCTCGCAAGCAGCTAATAGCAGCTAGTTTGATGATCATATATATATATTTTTTTTTGATGACCCTATAATTTTATTAATATTATTTTATAAAAATAAATAGAATTTTAAAATAAAATACCATTTTTAAACTTTTGACGATTCTTCCTTTAATTGATCAGCCTACACACATGTTTCTAAAAATAGTATATATAATAGAATTTAATACCTAGAATTTTAAAAAAATATTTTTTTGCAAAGATTTAAAAAAAAATATATTAAATAATTAATTATTTAACTAATCATTAAATGAGAATTAAAACTTTAATCGCGAATTAAGTTTTTCACTTTGAAATATTACTTTTAAAAAAATATTTCTTAACTTAAAGTACAACTTTTTGTATTATCACGATGGTTTACAAAGGTTAAGAATTAAGTAAAACTAGCACTGCAACATACAGTAACAAAGCTTAAGACTAACTGACAATTAATGTGACCTATTTTATCCTATTTAGGATATTTATACTTGTTTATTAACACATTGGGGAGATATCAGTAAATATTTAGAAAGTAGGTGTACTTTGCTCTCACATACATAATTCGCGTTTTTCATGATATCTCAAGTTCCAGTTGACCGCTTTACTTTAAATTTGGTACAGAGCTTCTTACTATATGTCGCTATCGGCAGGCGAAAGTTTTTTTTTTAAATCTATTATTTATAAAAAATTACCAAAGTTGAAGAAATGAGGGAAAAATTACAGGGCCGCCATTTTGCGATTTTTTTTTGCAAAATGCTCTCGTCAAACGAAAACTACAACCCTACTCTTTAAGAAATAACCAAGATTTTTTTCAGATCATCAAGGAGGGTGGAATCGTGTCAACCAGGTAGCATTTTTTTTGTCTCCACTTTGCAGGCCTGTACTTTTTGAATTTTGACTTTTTTACTATATTTTTTGTACTCTTTAAACATAAATAAACAACTGATAAAAAACCCGATGGTTAAAATCTTTACCGTTTTTTATTTACAGCGTTTTAAAAAACACCTAAAATTTGGCCTGGACTAGAATTCCCCTTAAGTTTTAGAACTGATTTATGATTTTTTTTTAGTTTGACTTAGTATTTAATAGTTTGTTTATATTTAATTTTACTTAGATATTTATTAGTTAATTGCCAGAGCGCAGATCATAATTTTAATGCGTTTTATTTTATTTAGCATATTAGTTTTTATTAGTTGTAGCCGTTTTGTTTATTTTATTAAAATAAATATCGCACCCCCGCTTCAGTAGTGGCATAGGTAAGAAAACAACAATATGGATTTAGAAACATTTTTAATTATAGGTATAACTAATTTAGTTCCCAAATTAACTAGCAGTTTTAAATTTAAGTTGTTAACATTTTATTGGTGCCTTTAGGAGAATAATTAACATAATTATGAAAAGAGTTTGTTATGTCTATGTTTTAATTAATTTTTATGCGATGTGTCGTTTTTGATTTGCTTATGATTTTTTTTAGTTGTGTCACTTTGATTATTTATTTCTAAATTTAAAAAAAAATCGACGATATTTATTTTGTAAGTCACGAAAGGAAGAAAAAACTACCCTATCATTTTTTATCAAAAATATATACAGTGTGTCCCAAATTGGTGGGGAATGTATGGGGATTTTGGAAACCACTATAGATAGAAAATCTGTCAAATGGGGAAAGTTTTGGACAATTATGTTGGTAAGCTAATCCCATGGTTTTATCTATTCAGGTTTTTGAGAAATTTTGAAAAAACCTGAAACATACATTTTCGAAAATCAGCCATATTTTTTTTATAAGTGAAAATTTTGAAAATCTGTTAAAACTTCTTTAAAGCAACTTTTTTTTTGTAGAATATGACCGAGTAGTCAATTTTTATTTTTTACGTTTCGGGTTTTCAGAATCATCATCAACTTTATTTTTTCATATGAACGCCATATTGGATTTTTACGTAGCCAAACAGTACTTTTTATTCTGATTTCAACAATGTATAACATGTTATAATTTAAGAGTTTATAACCCTATTTATTTCAAAAAATAAATATTTTCTCAGTTGGCCTTGATTCCGGTGAACGTTATCTTTTTTTTGTAAACAATAAAATATTAGTAATTGTCAAAATAGATAAGCTAAACCCCATATTTTACAGAAAAGGGTTTCGCGAACAAAGCTATAACGTTAATACCGTGTTACAACAAAACTACACGTAACAAATTTATTAAAACAAGTAAAAACAAAAACAATGAAAGTGGATAAACTAATATTCCTACTAAAATAAAGATGTAAAAAAACGACCAAAAATTCAAAATGTTGTCCATTTCTCTCAACATATTTACGATATTTTTTAAATAGTTTTAACCACCCTATGAATGGTTGACTTAGGTATTTGGAATTCTCTATCAACATCCCTGGCTGAAGATATTGGATTTTCGTTAAAATGTTTGTTAACTGCAGCATTTCGTTGTCGATTTTCTTTAACGTACTTCTTAGGTCGTGGTTTTTTAAAACTTCCGAATTTAAGCAAATTTGTAACCAGTTTTCGAAAGTATGTCAGTTTAGGATGCTGCCTTTCAGGAAAATTGTCGAAATACGTTTGCGCAGCTATATGAAAATTTCTATTGCTTTAAAAATAATATTGTAAAATATCAAGTTTTCTTAAAATAATTAACCATTTTACAGAGTTGAAACCCTAGCTAACTTGATAATGACGCTAGATGACAGTCGCCGGAATCAAGGCTAACTAAGAAAATATTTGTTTTTTGAAGTTGTTATAAACTCATAAACTATAACATGTTATACATTGTTGAAATCAGAATAAAAAGCACTATTTGGCTGCGAAAAAATCCAATATGACGCCCATATGAAAAAATAAAGTTGATGATGATTCTAAAAACCCAAAACGGAAAAATAAAATTTGACTACACGGTCATATTCTACAAAAAGAGTTGCTTTGAAGAAGTTTTTACAGATTTGAAAAATTTTCACATATAAGAAAAAAATGGCCGATTTTTGAAAATGCATGTTTCAGGTTTTTTTGAAAATTTCTCAAAAACCTAAATAGATAAAACCATGTAGTAAACGGGATTAGCTTACTAACATAATTGTCCAAAACTTTCCGCATTTAACCGATTTTCTATCTATCGTGGTTTCCAAGATCCCCATACATTCCCCACCAATTTGGGACACACTGTATAATTGAAACTATTTAGCCTATGCAAACAAACAACCTATAGTTATGTTGGTAAACATTTACTGTATTCAACAACACTAGATTTTAACGTGCATTAAACAAATAACTAAAAACTTTTTAGAACGAACTGGTAATTAATAGAATAAGAAAAACTATGTTTTATATATTACAGATTTTCATAAAAGTCAGCAAAAAATATTTTAATGCGATTAGCATGTAAAAGTGATAAGGAATTTTTTTGTCTTTAAGATTTAGCTTTCTTTTGTTAAGTGACTTCAGGATGAGACTATTTGGATTTATTTCCAGGCTCCTTTTGTTATATTAATTTTCTGATATTTACTAGCGTATGATATTTTGATAAACAACTTATTTAGGTTATTTCCATCGATCATTAGAAATTTGACTTCCGTTGTTTTAAGTAATCCAAAACTAATTTGCAATTGTTCGTTTAAAGACTTTACAATGTAGAAATCCTAACGGCATAACTCGGTTACCTGATAGGGTTTACCGTTTTTTTTTGCAGATCCGATCAGTTGTGCGTATTTCCCAGAAATGTATATAGGACTGCTTTTCAGTGCCCTTTAAATCTGCTTTTCTATTACTGAATGAACACTGTCACCCTCGTTCTGGTTATGACGTAATAGGTACTTGTGGGATATTGATTTTATTTGCGGGAATTTTTCGATCGCATAGTAATACAGAGCCACCATGAACTTATTTTTTTGTTGTCCACTGCAGTTGTCTGAATAAAAAATTGAGTCAAAATTTTCTTGCATATTTTGAACCGTTTTTTCCATAAACAGCAATACACAGCTTGCAATTTCCTTAACACCCCGCTTTGCCTCACCCTCGTGCCATAGATAGTATTCCGTATTTTTGTGGTAAGTTCGCTATTTAGGAAATAAGTCAGAGATCTAATTTTTTTAGTCAGATATTCGGCATGAACATTCCACTTCAGGTAGCAGTCAATCATCACCCCTAGGTATTTAACATGAGTGACCTCTTTAATTATTTCATTTACACCTATTTCTACTTGGATTAATTTGGATTTATAGTAAAATACACTCACGTCACCACGAGGACAAGTTAACTCTGCCTGGAGATCTTATACTGCTACTACATTGTTCTTGCTAACTTTAAGTTTGTCCTTATTTTTTCTTCTCTAGATAATTTTTTTCCGTTTGGTGTTTTTCATATTTTATTTTTATTTTTTCCTTATCTTCTACCGATGCGTTAGTGTATGCAGTGCACAGTTCACACTGGTCTTTTGTCTGATGTCAACTGACTGGGATACTTTCAAGAATGTTTTCACGTTTATTTTTGACTCTAATTACTTTATTTTTAACAACAATTACTATAAACAAATTTTTGGTACACCGATGGGTTCCACAATCTTACTTATTTTATGCAATTATGTTCTGGATGATTTAATTAAAGATTGTTTAGAATATCTACCCTTTTATGTACCTTTCGTTAAAAGATATGTGGATGATCTTTTGCTGGCTCTCCGGGGGAGGAGTAGACACTGCTCTAAAAAAGTTTAACTCGTACAATAATCACATCCAGTTTACGGTGGAATATGAAAATAAAAAACATATACCCTTTTTGGATTTATTAGTGCTCCGCACTGATGAAAACATTATAAAAACAAAATGGTACAGAAAACCAATCTGTTCGAACAGATTTATTAATTACAACTCATACCACCCACCTAAGACTAAAATAAATTTAGGCATGAAACGGAAAGCAATAAAAATGACACACCCTAGCTTCCAAGATGAGAGCTTGCAAAATTTAAAAAAGACTTTTTTGGAAAATTCTTATCCACTTAACTTAATCAATAGATTGTTATATAATACACAATATAATATACCAGATAACGTTTTTAAAAGGGTCAGCCAGCCATTTTTATCTAACACTTGGCCCACTCAGCGAGATACCACTGGAGCTGACAGTGACGTATTACCACGTCAGACATATATGCATCATTGCCATGTGTTTAAAATTTAACTCCGAAGTTAAAGATGATTTTTCCTTTTATTACACCTGTCAAATTTGCTTCAAAGCAAGTAACAAATTTATCATCCCTCTACACTAAGACAAAAACCAAACAAACCCTGAAGGAAAATTGGAATGTAGTTTATAAGATACCCTGTCTTGATTGTGATAAGTGTAGATAGGCCAAACCTCCAGGGAATCTGTCTGGTAGGATTTCTTCTCATAAAAGTGACTGTAATAGAGGAATTGCGTCTTGTGCTCTGGCGGAAGATGTGTTAGACACAGGCCACATCATGAACTTCGAGAGACCAACCATACTGGACAAATCAAACAATTTTCATAAAAATTTTTTAGAAATGGTGCAAATTAACAAAGAACCACTAGCTTTAAATAAAAAAAAGTGACATACAAAATTTAAGTATAATCCACAATAATGTTCTAAGACTAGAACAGGATGGTTTTAGGTCTCTTGAGGTCCAGCAACCGTTCCTGGATTCACCCTAATAGATAGATATTTTTTCTTATGTTTTTCCTACCATTTACATTTTATAACAATACAAAAAATTTTAGTTCTCCTTTTTGTAAAGAAACACAACGATACTTGATAATGAATGTTAGTAATAGAAATAAGGAGACAGCCATGTTTTTTATTCGTAATTCAATAAAATAAATACACTTTCTTACTTTCTATCGCACCACTATCGTTTTCTCTTCCGCCGATCTTTTCGCCCTTTGTGACAGAGGGGGCGATGGGGGTCGTGAAGGAGAGTTCTTCCGATTAAGCTTCTACTAATTTCTTTTATTATTTTTTTTTCTTTGTTTTTTGTGTTTTGTTTAATATTCAACTAATATTTGTCCTTTTCCTTTTCTGGTAACACGAGGGAAGGAAGGAACGAACCGACGTTTTTCAGTGGTAGTAATTTTCTATGCTAATAAAGTCTTCGGTTTTTCCTCTGCGTCCCTTGTGACAGAAGAGACGGGGAGGATCAACTGAGTTACTCAATTTAAAAAATTGCCCGTTCTTTTTTCTTAATATCTGGTTTTCTTTAAACAATCAGTCCTTTAAAATGGGTTTATCGTGGTTCCTTCTCCCTAGTGACAGTAGGGTGAATGAACCTGACCTAATTTAACTCAAAAGAATATTAAATTAATGTGTCGTTCATATCGTGTTCAGTTCTGATAAAACTCCTACAAAGAAACGCCTGATAAGATTGACGCCCGCGCTGCGCATATCTTAATCTGTCAAAGAAAACAATTGACATTTGGCATCATAAAACCGCGCCAAACAAAAGCCGTTTTTCTCAAAAAAAAACGAGAATCAATTTTTATCCCGGTTGTTACGGATATTTCTAATAAAGAATATGCATTTAATTATGTTATTTAATATGTTTATGCCTGTTTCCTATTTTGATGGACTTAGTTTCTTAAAACAAACTCGCCTTGGTAAGATAAAAATTATATTTTTGATTGTTTGAGGATTTCAGTTTTTTTCCTGGCCTAATTTGCTGCTATATATATATATATATATATATATATATATATATATATATATATATATATATATATATATATATATATATATATATTATATATATATATATATATATATATATATATATATATATATATATATATATATATATATATATATATATATATATATATATATATATATATATATATATATATATATATATATATATATATATATATATATATATATATATATATATATATACAGGGTGTAACTAAATAACTGTAAAACATTTAAGGGGTGATTCCTCATCGAAAAAAGATAGGATCTTTCATATAAAGAAATTTCATTGGAGCATCCCTTGTTAAGATACAGCCCCTTAAAGGGGGTACATAAAATTTGTATAACAATTTTTTCACAAGCACTAAAAGTTACAATATTTAAATTAACCTGACGTTTTGTACTACCAAAAGACCCAACCAGTCATTTATTTGTTTCCCCAGGTTGTAGGGGTGGAAAAGAACCCAAAATTTATTTCCAATGTCTTTTTGTCTTATTATTTTTTACATTTAAAAATTTTTTCCCCGATACCTTTTATTTAAAAAAAAAATCCTCTTGGGTTTTTGCCCAAAATAAACCAGTTCCGCAAAAATTATTTTAGAATTTACAGAAAATCGTCATAAAGCGAACTGGATTTTTTTTTGTTATTTTGAAAAGAGTATCCATTAAACGATTAAAGGGTAATAAAAAAATTAATTTATTAATCAAAACACAAACATGAAGAAACATAGTAAATTTGTTAACTTCTACCCAGACATTACCTTTGGTCTAGACGCGGGCATTGAGCCAGTATTCGCTCAAATATTCCGGAGTCTCCCGATTACCCTGCACGCATCGCTGATGCGGTTTCAAGTCCTCTCACCCGCGAACAGGATGAAATAAAAATGTTGAAATGGAGACCGGCTAAATGAAAGGAAAACTGCATACACTTTGCCGCTTTGTATGTTCTTCTGAATGTCATTCATTTTCCGGGAAATTTAATTTTTTTTGCGATATTTAAACGTGAAAATCAAACGTGATTCGGTTTGTGGGTACTGAACTTAAATTTGAAAACCCAAAAAAAATTATTTTTGTTAGATTGGTTTGTAGGTACTAAACTTGTTAGTTAAACCCAAAAAAAATATTTTTTTTATAACTAGTTTTATGGAGGTTTTTTTTTAATTTGGTTTTTAACTTGTAATATAAAGTAAACAATAAATAATAAGTAAATAACACGGTAAAATAACAAAATAGTATATTTTAAACCTATAAAGGATACAGCCTTAGAGGCGTTCGGAAAAAACCAACGGATGGTAGCTTCGTAGTAGGGTTAACCACTGACCTCAAGTTGGTTATCTATGGGTATAACTAACCATCTTACAACGGTCTAAACCGCTCCGTTCCTATTTGAGGGGATGGTTCCCCTTATACTATATGTTAGTAATAATAAAGTAAGTAATAATAAAGTGAAAATTAAATTTTCGGCTCGCAAAATGAATCCGTGCATTTGATTTTTGTTGATGTGAAATGAAGAAAAAATAGAATAATATATAAAAATTTATTTTAAAGATATAAAAATTAGAAAAGTGTAAAAAAATATAACATATAATAAAATAAAAGTTAAGAAAATTACAATACATATAAACATGAAATAAAATGTATACAATTAAAAATAGCTCATTTAGCGTTACCCAGGGTGCACCACGAGGAGGCGAGCTTAACTACACCCCGCTTAACCTAAATTTATACAATTAAAAAATGTAAAAAAATTACAATACATAATAATTAAAAAACTTTATATAATATTTAAACTTATGATACATTTAACAGAAAATAAAGTAAATGGTATATTAAAAATGTATAAAAAAGAAAATATAAAAAATTACAACACATAATATAAATAAAGGAATAAAAACTTATAATAAATATAACTATAAATATATTTTTTTTTTTTTTTAAGTTTTTTTGTATTTCTATCCACTCTTTTTTGAAACGGCGTACCCGTAGAAGTGCCGGGAACCGTTTTATCAACGCAATCGCCAACGTATCACTCCAAAACGTCATCATCAATATCATCGAAAACACAACCTTCAAACGCAGACATATCGATCGATTCCAACAACTTCTTAAAAAAAGAATGGTTTATTTGCTCAGCCTAGACAGGTTCATCCATATAGACATTGTGTTATAGTTAAATTTGAGAAAGCCCTATGTTAATTAAGTTAACATATGGGCAATTTGATTCATGTAGATATTTTGGTATTGTTGGATATAAGAAAGCCCTATGTTAAACAACTTGCCGGTTTTTTAAGACAAAGAAATTGGTTTATTTAGTCTGACTAACTAGACAGTTTGATTTCAACTTGATATTTTGGTATTGTTAAATATGAGAAAGCGTTATGTTAATTAAGTTGGCAATGGTTTATTGGAAGAATATTTTATAACTTGAAATAAGTTTCGTTGGGTCTTACGATGTATTAGATGACTTTTTCATTTTTGAAAAAACCGTTAACGTACGCCAATGAGTTTTCAACTTGACAGAAGATGAATATTTAGCCAAAGAGTGTTTGTGCCAAAATAAGTTTCCTTCTGACTTACAATGTTTTTCATATGAATTTTTAAAATTTTTGACCCCTTTAAATTACCGTTAACGTACGCCCATGACTTTTTCCTCTTGACTGGAGACGGAAATTTATCCAAAGAGTGTTTGTGCCAAAATAGGTTCTATTCGGGCTTACCCAAGGGCTTACCATGTTTTTGATATGATTTTTTTAAATTTTTGACCTCCTAATAAATACCGGGTGAAAAAGAAAGGTTAGAAATATATGAGAAATATGCTCATATTAATCATCTTAATATGAGACAGGAGATTGGGTTAAAATATAGGAGACTCATATGAAACATATGAGATCTGGCAACCCTAGTATATATGTTCGAATAATGGGAAATTAAATTTTTTTATTATTTTCTTTTGTAAAATATGACAACCTTTTAAACCTATATAACAATTTGACAAAATTGACTGCTTGGAAAATTGTATAAACTAATCCAATAAAACAGAATATTTGTGAAACAACAGGTGAATTGGTTAAGTTATAGGGCTATTTTTGGAATATAAATGATCATTTATGGGATTATTTGATATTATCAGAGACCGAGACAATGTCTCTTGAATGACTTTATTTTCTTTTAAATTTGGTTTATTTGTATAGGATTTTTTTAAATGCTTCTTTTTTGTACTAAAAAATGCTATCTGCTTTTTAATTTTTTTGTTGGAAGGAACTAACACTTTGGTAGGCAGTGAAGAAAAGGGAGCACTACTTTTAGATGATGAAGCTGCTGAACCCATATTTTTCAACATTTTTAAATGTTTGAACATGTGTTGAAATTCATCATCTGTATAATTAAATGTTGTTATATTTTTTTGTAACTGCAGAACTTCTGACAAAACTTTATTTCTCCATTCTTGGGTAGACATTTTAGGAATGTTATTTGTAGAGAGATTATGTATCATTCCCGATATTTCTACATTTTTTTCAGTTTTACTATTTTCCCATATTATATTATCTTCTGAATCTATTTTACTTTTAATATTAACATAATGAATATGTTTGCAGATATTAGCCCGGATTGTGTAATCGAGACATGTGCATTCAAAAGAGTGAACACAAATATTACATGAAATGCAAGCTAAAGGGCAACAATTACAATCAGATAACTTTTTGACAAAATATGTAATTTTTTGTACATCATTATTAACTTCAAAGATGTTGTTGCTGTCAGACAAAATGTTATATGATGACATTGCAAGAGCTGCTCTATGCCTATTTTGAATATTACTTAAATGCTTATTATTTTTCCTTTGTGAGTTTTATTATTCTATCAATAACTTTATCCCTCAAATACTTTTGTAAGGCATTAATAGACTTATTAGACGTTTGATTCTCTTCCCTTCTAAATATATGTATTTACAACTCGATGCATACTCTCCAAATGCATATTAGTGTTAACTCCATTTCCCTTTTGCGATAACAATATGCCCAATTAAATCTGTTGTTAAAATAAAAATTCATTAAGTAATTGTACATATTGATAAAGTCATCATCATTCTTTAGAAGGGAAAGGAATTCTTTAAATTCCTTTTAAAAAATGTCTTCTTGCAAACATGTTTGAAGATATTTCAGGGTCTTATAAACCCACTTTCTTTTTTTTAGATCTGACACTTTGTTAAATTTTGTTGCCATGCCCTATCCCATGCCAAGAACAATAAAAATTTTTCTCAGGGGCACCCATAATCACTGTCCAAGCATTATAATATGCGTCAGCAAGATCGGACATAAACACATTGCAGTGAAATCCATGATCTGCTGAAATAGCCCTTTTTTATTATGAAAAAAATATTTCATATATGTAAGTGTCCTGTCTATTAGAGAATAAAAAGCAACAGGAAATCCTCTCCAAATTCATCTAATACTAATAGAGTAGTTAGCTCAAAGTTGTACGGATTCAAACCATGAGTGCCATCAACATACAATATTGCTACCAAATTTTCTTAATATATTAATTTGGATTTGATTCATAAAAATTAAAACAAAATCATTAAGATTTAAATTCCATTCACTAGTCAATTCTCCCTGTGCCTTAAAAAACTGAATAGGATTACTCTTGCTGCTCATGCATTCTTTTACCCACAAACAGACGCTAGTCGCATCATCACTATGTCTACAGCCATCACTTATGTTAATATTAAAAGATATCTTAATATTACAAATGTCCTTCTAGTCAGAATGTCGTCCCGATTTAGATTATCAGTTATCTTGTCTCTTACAGAGTCCAACAACCTAAAAGAATATCTATATTTAAAATGGCAAATAATATCAAAATTTATAATCAACAATCAACACCAATAATTGATAATAGTAAGTACATATTCTTTAACAATAACTAAATAAACAATATAAGTACATACATGTTCTATAAAAACTTTAAGTATAGAAATGAGTAACAGATCGAAACCACCACCTAATCAGCCCATCAAAACAATCACCACCTGCCCTAAAAACTGACATTCCAGATCACATGACGTTGACAATTTTCCTTAAGGGTCACAAACCAACGTAAAGTATGCCGTGAATCAACCCACTGTCAACCTGTTATTTGTGGAATTGTTAACGCCATACATTTTATTTTTTGACAATTGCATCATTCTAGAATGGTCAATTACTAATGCGAACCCAAAAGATAACCTCATACATGAAATGTTTGTCGCTTTACCTCTACCTGTATTCTTTCTGCTTCTCTTCAAAGATATCAATCTGCATTTGTAATGCATTTTAATAATGTTAACATTTAAATATAATATATATATATATATATATATATATATATATATATATATATATATATATATATATATATATATAAAAAATAAATTTTTAAAAATTTTTTTTTAAGGCTAAATATCCAAGGCATACCTAAAAAAAAAAAAATGAAATTTTCATAATAAAGAAAAAAAAAAATTTTAAAAACTTTCTATCATAGTTTTGGATTTATTTTTAATTTTTTTTTTTTAAAATTTGGGGGTTTTTTTGTTTTTAATTTGGAAAAATAGCACTATGAATTGTTGATCGATCATTGGCATCCACTTACACATAAACCCGGGGGGCCCTCTATTTTATTCTGAGGCAGTGTACCAGGTGTTTTTGGGTTTTTAATACTTTTTTTAGAAAATTTTTGGTTGGGGGTTGTAAACTTCCGATTTCCATTTCTGCAAAGTTATCTTGAGAAAAAAGGGGTTTTTAAACCCCCTTTTCAATGTGAGGTGTTACTTTAGAAAATTGTGGGGAAGAAACTTTGGAGAATGGAACATTCTCGAAAATAAAAAAAGGGGATGAAACATTTTTAAAAAACCCCGGAAATCTTTCGCTTGCATTTGATGGATTTTGTACGGTTTTTTTAGATTAACTTTCAGAAGTATTTTGATAAGTGAGGGAGGACTAAAATATTTCGGGTTTTTTTTAATATTCTCTTTTATGGCCCGGGTGGCATCCACTTTTGCACAGATGAGTGACCTGGAACAGAATACTTTATGGTTATTATTTTTAGGTTTTCATTCTCCCACAGAAACTTTAAAATCGCAAAAAATAACATAGAGTTGCGGTTTTTTACACAACTTTTTCCCCCCTAGTGTGAGCTCAGTTAATTTGGGAGGGTTATATTTTTCCTTTCCCCCCCCTTAGATTTTTTGCCCCCAAAACCGAACAGTAAACTTGTTTTTTTTAAAGATTTTTTCGCCGTTAAGTTGTACACAGAAAGTTTGTTCTTAAAAAAAAAAGTATTCACGTCTGCTTTGGGGAAAATCAACACGTTCCCCAAAATAAAAAACATAGAACCATTTTTTTTTTGTCTTTCTGTCCGGTTTTTTTTTGCTCTACATAAATTTTTTCAAATGTTTTTCATAATAATCCTGCCTTGATCATCTTTTTTTTTCCCGCCTATGTGGTTTTTTACAAATTTCCCCCCACACATCTGGGGACCCTTTTTTTGGGGTTTGAAAAAAAAAATATTAAACTCTGTAAAAAAGATGCCTGTAATAAGATAAATTGACGGGGACTTTTTTTTTTTCTTCCTTTTTTTTTTTTACAGTTCATAGAGTTTCACAACATTTAAAGTTGACTCCATATACTGCCTTTCGGTAGTGGCCCGACAGTAATGGCTATTTTTTTTTGGGGACAAAATTAAATGGTCCCGTACAGATTTTTTCCCGTCCTGGGGGATAGGGGGTTTTAAACTTTGCCGTGCACAGAACGCTTGGGGGTATTTCCTACTATTTTTTTGGGGTGCGGGGTGGAAGAAATATTTTTTTTACTTACACTTAACGTACCAAGAAAATAACTTTTTTCAAACTTCAACTTTATTTAATTTTTAGGGGAAAAAAAACTTGAAAGTGTTTTTTTTTTTGGGAATTTCCACTTTTCCCCCCCAACACTTTTTTTCCGTTCCTCGTTAATAATTTTTTTCTACACTTCTTTCGACAAGATGTTGGGAAAAAATTTTTTTAGGTTTTAACGACTTTTGCAGAAACCATTTTTTTTTTTTGGGGAAAAAAAATGGCCCCTTTCCCCTGTTTTTTTTTTTTTCTAATATTCTGGGGGCCCCCCTTTGATGGATCACGTTTTTTTTTTTTGGGGTTTTTTTTGGCGTGATCACATGTGTGGTTGATTCAGATTTTTTTTTTTTTCTAGATCCCCCCGATATTTGGTTTCACCTGACACCGAAGATTCTCCCAGAGAGCTAATATTGAGTTGTCTCTTTTGGTACGGTGTAACCATGTTATTATTATTAAAAAATAAAAAAAAAATCAGCAAAATAAAAAAAAAAAAAATAAATCAAAATTTTACATCTACCTGTCACTACTTTCTGGCATTTCTGACGGAGCATAATCTTTTTCCCCCCCTCATTATTGGGTTTTTAAAAGGGGGGGTTTCCCCCCCGACTCACCTTCCCCCATTTAAATTTTTGTGTCCCTTTTTTATTTTAAAAATAAGCAACCAACGTATTAAAAACGACAGAGAAAGCTGACTTCTATGTGAATTAAAAAACCCTACTATGATGGCACATTTGAGAATACAAAATTCTATTTGGATTTTAAAAACCTTTTATTTTATAAAATTTGGGGGTTCTTTGAAATTTTTTTAAGCAAAAAAGGGAAAAATTGGGGTTTTTAAAAAATCTTAAAATTTTTTTTAAAATTTGGGGTTTTCCCTTTGGGGAAAAACCCCCTTTAAATTTTTTTAAAAGGGGAAAAAGGGAAAAAATTTTTTAAAATTTAATTTTTAAAATTTAAATAAATATAATTAAAAAATATATATATATATATATATATATATATATATATATATATATATATATATATATATATATATATATAAAAAAAGGGTCATTATTACAAATTGTCTTATTATGGGATATGAGGTCACGATTAGGTTATTAAATTAAAGGGGTTTTTTTTAATTTTTGTTTTTTTAGAAGTCTTACGGTCATTCTGAAATGGCAAACAATTTAAAGGGGTCGATGTCTTATAATTGGATAAATGGTAATTTGATGAATTGGATTGTTGGCAAAAGTCTCATTAATTTAAAGCGTCAAAATTGGGTAAAAATAAAATTGGGAAAAATGTCAAAATTGGGACAGTCTGATATCAGGTAAAATATCACAATTTGGTGAATTTCACAATTGGGCAAAGTCAAATTGGGAAATATAAAAATTGGGTAAATGTCCAATTGGGTAAATTGTCATAATTGGGAAAGTATCAAAATTGGGAAAGTGTCACAATTGGGTATTCTCAATATCGGGTAAAATTTTACAATCGGTTATGTTCCCCAAAAATTCACAATGGGTTATTATTTTTATGACATAATTTTTCTTTTATGCCTATGGGTTTTTTTTTAAAGTCCTTTTAAAAATCAGGGCTTTTTCTGTCTCTACAGTATTTAAAATATAGAAAACCCTAACATTTATTTATTAGTTATTATAGTTTCCGAGTGGTACACACAAAATGAAAGATTGAAAAATGATTTATAGTAAGATTTAATTTTTTTCCTTTAAAAATTTCTCCCTTGAGTTTAAAAAAAAGATTCAACTACTTTTTTAATTTGTTTTCTCATGTCAGTAAATTTTATTAAAATAATTTAAACGGGTTTATTATCATACTCCTTAAACTGAACAGGTAAATGTTCTGGTTGAACTACTAAAGCAAAAATATTGTCATTACATTTGGAACATTAGGCACTGAAATTTTGAAACTAAATAGTTTTAAACTTTTATCAAATTCAAAATCTATTTTTTTTTTCTTAACTGCTTTTTTTTTAAGTTCTCATTGTTATAAGTTTGGGAACTAGTTTTAGAGTTAGATTACTAATCAATGTTGAAAAATTTAAAAAAATATTTTTGAAAATCCCCAACATTCCCACCTATTTGGTACAGTAACAGTACGTTCACACGGTGCCCGGGGTCTTTTACGAATCAAAAAAAACACGATACGTCGAAAACGAATATGATGTTCCAGGCCCCTTTAACTTATCGTGAATGGTAATTAATAACGATACGTGAAAAACGTAAATAATTTCACATGGCCCATGATGTTTCGTTTTAACTTAGATTGTTACATTTAAAAAAATTTAACTATAACAATTTTTTTTTTAAAATCCTTTTTTGGGGCCCTTTTCCTTAAAGGGGGGAAAGCAGGGCTATTTTTGGAAATGTTGTTCATTAGCTATTGTCTGCGGAATGTTTTGTGTTTTTTTTGTTTATTGTCCTTTCCTTATTTTGGGGGGTCGTTGACCTGTTTGTGGTTGTTTTTGAACCGTGGGGAATTTTTACATTGTTTTCTTTGGAATTATGTACATTCATAATTTTTTTTTTTGTTTTTGTAGTTTTGAATTAAAAATTTTTGACGTTTTAAAATGAGTCGGTTTAAGGGGGAAGTTGTTTACTTTTCTTTTTTTTTCTTTTGGCTAAAATGACTGGGAAGATGTCGTAGTAGCAACGCCCCCGGGGACCGTTAGAGGCGGGCTTGAAATCGAGAGTGATTCCTAAATCTTTTTTTTAGAAAGTTCTGACAGAAAACCCGGGTTTTATCTGGTTTGGGGGTTATATTTTGCAGGGCTGAACGTGCGTTGTTTGTTAGTAATATCGGGGAGTTCCTGGTGGCTTAGACCAACCCCCCTTTGGAATGATGGCAAAAGGCCACCCCGCGAGCCAGTGATGGTTGTGTGTGAGTTGGTAGAATTGTAGCAAGAAGGGTTTGGTATTTAAAATGTCCTTGACAGAAAACGCGGCCCCGGGGTAAAATAAGTTTTGGAAGCTTTCTCTCCCTTTTCTGACCACCAAGGAGATAGCACACGTGAAGGCAATGTTCAAAGTTAATTTTCAACCCTTTTTTGGGGGGGTGTTGAACAAATCCTAAGTAAATTTCCCGTTTGTTTGTCCCCCTTGTAGTACGTTTTTTCGGAGTGAAATGTCACGTTACCCAAAATTTTTTTGGGGGAAAAATTTTTGTCTTCTTAAAGAAGGATTATACCACGTGGAAAACCTGCATGGAACCCTTTTTCTTCGTTAATGTCTTATAAGGGGCGATAGTGGCTCGTTAAGTTTGTGGAAAAGGTAAGAATTTTACTATTTCACACAGTTTGTATAAAAATTTTTTGGAATTTTTTTATCAAAATTTGAAAACGTATTGTATTCGTTTTGGGGGGTTTTTATAATTGCGTAGTTTATTTATGGGGTTTTTTTAAAAAAGGTTTTTTTTTTTTTTTTGGGGGGGAACTTTGTCTAAATTTTTTTTGCTATTTGGGTAATTTATATAAGGGATGAATTTTTTTGTATTTCGTAAAGTATCATACGTAACCATACATAAAACTTAGACGAGTTTTTTTTTTTAGGGTTCTTCTACTTCTACTTCTTCTTTTCCTTTTTTTACTTCTTACTTTCTGTTATTTATTTTCTACTCCGGTTTTTCCCCCCTGTTATTTCTTCGACTTGATTTTGTGTTCCGGAATGTTGCTTATGCCTAGCTCCAGTTTGAGTTAATGGATTTAATCCCATGCCTTATGTTGGAGATTCAAGTGACAAACCCAAGTTGCCGACATTAGTTGTTTATGACGGCAGCTAGACTACCGTTTCAAAAAACCACTTGCTTCCATAATAACAGGAAAATCACAGCTAAGTCTTAAGTTTAAAAAAATTTTTTGTAGATTAATGATATAAACATTGATTTAAGAGAATTCATGTCGATAGTCTAGCCTTAGATTTGAACTGAAATTTTTATTAAAACACCTGCTAATCATTTGAATAGCTTGATGTTACTTAATCCTTCTCTGTCAGGTGAACAGTCATTAACACTTTTATTTCCTCGGTAGCTTCACTAAAATCAAGACTGGAATTTGGACATAAGTATACACATGTGCACTTTTAAAGCTTTAAAGGTTATCGAAAGAACATTTATTATTATGGTATACCTTGGGGGTATATAAGTCACTTTTAACACTATTAGGTTGGTAAACAAATTGGTAGGGACAGTTGGTACTTGTGAGTTGTAACCATATACATGGTACGAGTGTTGTATATCAATCTGGTTAGGAGGTATAAGGTTTATTGCTAATCATTTGGTTAATAATCTTATATGGTTTAATTATAAATATTACATTTGATAATTGATTAATTAGATAGAATTACTGACACTTTTTTTTGTTTAACCCTTGACCGGATATATTTTTTGTTTAAGCCTTAGAGCTCTCAGATATTTTGCTTTAACTTCCATAAACGTCATTCTGCTTCATTTTATTATTTTTTTTTTAATTTGTAAGTGCCTATAAAAAGGGTTTTAAATGCAACTTATGGACTTACGTATAGGTGGGTAACATACTAGGGTTTTCCTGTAAAAGTTGTAATCTTGCGGACTTTGTTATATATATAGGTTATATTGCTGACAATTTATTAATTGTCCAGCTCTTGGTTTAGTAACATTAAATTTTATAAAGTCAAAATTTAGTTTACATTTTATATAGTTTTCAATAATTTAAAATCTTTGAAAGTTTGGTTTAAAGGGCATTCCCAATTTGGTGGGAATTTGTTAAATTATTTTTTTTTTTTTGTAATAAAGCTTAACTAATATATTTATATTTTGACTTTTTTGACAATACCCCCCTTCAAGAATGCACTCGCCTTTGTGTAGAGCCTCATGTGACTGTAAGTATTTGTGACCATCTTTAGCCAATGATTATTTTTATTTTTTATTTCTGAGCTAGCCAGCACTTTTTTTTTGATAATTTTTTTTGGTCTTAAGTAATTTATTAGATAATTAATTTGTTTTTCCCAAGTGGGGCGTAACATTTGCCTGTTATAAATTTGTTTATAAAATTTCCCGTAATAAATTTGGTTTAAAAATTGTCCAGTAATAAATTGGCGCCCAACGTGGGGCGTTACAAAATTTACCTTGCTATAAATTAACATTATAAAATTTCCCGGTATTAAATTTGGTTTAAAATTCCCGTAATAAATTGGCATCCCGTAATAAATACAAGTTAAATTATTAATTATTTTATTTCTGATTAATTAATAATTAATTTGTTTTGCCCAAGTGGGGCGTTTACAAAATTTCTCTGGTATTAAATTTGTTTATAAAATTTCCCGGTATTAAATTGGCTTAGTAAATTGCAAGTAATAAATTGGCACCCAACGTGTAGAGGCCACAAATTCTTGAAGGGACAAGTTTGTCAATTTTTGTCAGTATTTTGGCTTAAAGCTGTCAAGAATCAATAAGAGTAGGGTATATTATTGATTTTTACTTTCTAAATTTTGGTGTTTAATTAATTTTAATTAAAGTTTGCTAAATTTTTCTTGAAACTTGGAATTTGTTGTAACGATGTTACGTAACTGTTAGTTTGGATATTTAACTTATTGTAACTAAATTTGACTTACAAACTTGGTATTGGTTTTAATGATTTTAAATAGTGTACTTTCAATTTTGGTATTTATTTTACTCGGTCAAAATTTTTTGCATACCCCCTTTAAAGTTTTGTCGTACATTGTAACCGCAGCATACTTTATCTTTGTAACAACTTATTTTTCTTATTTTGACATACAATTTTCCTGGGTTTGACTTTCCCAGGTAGTCTAAATTGTTTATTACTTTATTGAATGGATAAGAACATTAGGTCGATTTCTTTGGGGTGGTCACCTTACTGAAATTTTAATTTTCTGTTAACTATTTGGTAAAAAGTTTTAAAGTTTTATTTTTAATTTGTCAACATCGGGTTTTTTATTTTTTTTAAATTGATACAAGCATCGGATCAATTTTTTTTTTTTGGTGGGGCACTTTACTGAAATTTTGATTATCTGTTGGCGTTTGGTAAAGTTCCCCGGGAAACTTGATGTTGATAGATTGAGGGAGGATCTTGTTTGGGAGCTTAAAGCTCGTGGTATTGTAGAGTCTGATAATGTGGACTCATTAAGGAAGTGTCCTTGAGCTGCTTTGAGTGTCAAGAAGGATTCTTCGTTTATTCAGAAATTTTCCTTTCAGGAAAACCCAATTTAAGAACTTGGACATGGTAAAACTTTTTGCTTCTGCGAGAGGCCTGGTTTTGGGTGATGCGTTGCGGATGAGTAACTGGCTGGATAGGTATACTTCTGACTGGGATTTGGTCCGGTTGATTAAAAGTGTGTGTTCCTTTGGCGATGAGTTATGGCAACAAAACTTTCCAGGATGCAAGGAAAGTCGAGAAGTCCATAGGGTTGTATGTCACAGTCATGACAAGCTGCAAATTATTTTGCTGGGAAATTAGAGAAATTTAGGGACCGTTTAGGGTTCGTAAGAAAGTAGGAATTGTCCTACGAGTTAGAAGAGGGAAAAATGGTGTTCAAGTGGAAATTTTGCATACGGGGATTTGAAGCCAAATCCGAGTGAAACATTCACGTTTATGTTGGTTTGTTTGAAATTTTGCAAAGATTTTTTGTTTTCAAAAGAAATTTCATTTCTTTTGAAAGGGAGAAAATTGTTAAAAGTTCAAAAATTGAACTATAACAATTTTTGATTTAAAATACCTTTTTGCATAAATACCTTAAATGGGGAAAAACAGGGCTATAGTTTGAAATGTTGTTCATGACTAGCTATTGTCTGCGGAATGTTTTGTGTTTGATTGTTTATTGTCCTTTCCTTATTTTCAGGGGTTTGACCGTTTGTGGTTTTTTTGTAACCGTATGGAGTAACATTGTTTTTTTTTGGAATTATGTACATTCATAACTTTTTGTTTTGTTTTTGTAGTTTTGAAGTTAAAAATTTGACTTTTTAAAAAATGAGTCAGGTTTAAGGTGAAGTTGTTTACTTTTTCTTCTTTTTCTTTTTGGCCAAAAAATGACTGGCAAGATGTCGTAGTAAACGCCGCTTGGTACCGTTAGAGGCGGTCTTGAAATCGAGTGATTCCTAAATCTTTCTTTTTAGAAAGTTCTGACAGAAACCGGTTATATCTGGATTTCGGGATTATATTTTCGGGGTGAATGTTTTTTGTTGAATATCTGGGTAGTTCCGGGCAACCAACCTTAGGAATGATGGCATAAGGCCAGCCAGCGAGCCAGTGATGGATTGTGTGTGAGTTGGTAGAATTGTAAAGAAGGGTTTGGTACTGCGAAGGTCGTCCTTGACAGAAAACGCGGTCGGTGTAAAATAATTTTTTGGAAAAGCTTTTCTCTCCTGCTGACCACCAAGGAGATAGCACACGTGAAGGCAATGTTCTAAAAGTTAATTTTCAACCCTTGTTTTGGGGAGTGTTGAACAAATGCCAAAATTCCCGTTTGTTTGTGCTAATTGTAGTACGTTGTTTCGAGTAAATGTCACGTTATCCGAAAATTTTTGGGGAAAAATTTTGCTTCTTAAAGAAGGATTATACCACGTGGAAAACCTGCATGGAACCCTTTTCTTCGTTAATGTCTTATAAGGGGCGAAAATGGTCGTTAAGTTTGTGGAAAAAAGGTAAGAATTTTACTATTTCACACAGTTTGTATCAAATTGCTACTTGGAATTTTGATCTAACTTTGAAAACGTATTTATTCGATTTTGGGTTATTATAATTGCGTAGTTTATTTATGGGGTTTTTTTGTTTTTGGGGAGAACTTTGTCTAGAATTTTTGCTATTTGGGTAATTTTTTAAAGGTGTAATTTCTGTATTTCGTAAAGTATCATACGAAACCCAAACCATAAAACTTAGACGAGTTGTTTTTTTTTAGGGTTCTTCTACTTCTACTTCTTCTTCTTCCTTTCTACTTCTTACTTTCTGTTATTTATTTTCTACTCCGGATTTTACCTCTGTTATTTCTTCGACTTGATTTTGTGTTCCGGCCAATGTTGCTTATGCCTAGCTCCAGTTTGAGTTAATGGATTTAATCCCATGCCTTATGTTGGAGATTCAAGTGACAAACCCAAGTTGCCGACATTAGTTGCTGATGACT
This sequence comes from Listronotus oregonensis, assembly GCA_019359885.1. Lineage (NCBI taxonomy): Eukaryota > Metazoa > Arthropoda > Insecta > Coleoptera > Curculionidae > Listronotus > Listronotus oregonensis. Next base: position 101,310 of record JAHBCN010001463.1, read on the forward strand.
GACAGCTAGACTACCGTTTCTAAAGCACAACCACTTGCTTCCATAATAACAGGAAAATCACAGCTAAGTCTTAAGTTTAAGAAAATTTTGTAGATTAATGATATAACATTGATTTAAGAGAATGTCATGTCGATAGTCAGCCTTAGATTTGAACTGAAATTTTTATTAAAACACCTGCTAATCATTTGAATAGCTTGATGTTACTTAATACCTTTCTGTCAGAGTGAACAGTCATTAAACTTTATTTCCTCGGTAGCTTCACTAAAATCTAAGACTGGAATTTGGACATAAGTATACACATTAATTAAAGCTTTAAAGGTTATCGAAAGAACATTTATTATTATGGTATACCTTAGGGGTATATAGTCACTTTTAACACTATTAGGTTGGTAAACAAATTGGTAGGGACAGTTGGTACTTGTGAGTTGTAACCATATACATGAGTACGAGTGTTGTATATCAATCTGTGGTAGGAGGTATAAGGTTTATTGCTAATCATTTGGTAATAATCTTATATGGTTTAATTATAAATATTACATTTGATAATTGATTAATTAGATAGAATTACTGACACTTGTTTTTGTTTAACCCTTGACCGGATATATTTTTTGTTTAAGCCTTAGAGCTCTCAGATATTTTGCTTTAACTTCCATAACGTCATTCTGCTTCATTTTTTATTATTTTTTTTAATTTGTAAGTGCCTATGAAAAAGTTTTAAATGCAACTTATGGACTTACGTATAGGTGGGTAACATACTAGAAGGTTTTCTGTAAAAGTTGTAATCTTGCGGACTTTGTTATATATATAGAGTTATATTGCTGACAATTTATTAATTGTCCAGCTCTTGGTTTAGTAACATTAAATTTGTATACAAGTCAAAATTTAGTTTACATTGTTATATAGTTTTCAATAATTTAAAATCTTATGAAAGTTTGGTTTAAAGGCGCATTCACCAATTTGGTAGGAATTTGTTAAATTATTTTATTTTTTTTGTAATAAAGCATTAACTAATATATTTATATTTTGACTTTTATTGACAATACCCCCCTTCAAGAATGCACTCGCCTTTGTGTAGAGCCTCATGTGACTGTAAGTATTTGTGACCATCTTTAGCCAATGATTATTTTTATTTTTTATTTCTGAGCTAGCCGAGCACTTTTATTTGATAATTATTTTGGTCTTAAGTAATTTATTAGATAATTAATTTGTTTTGCCCAAGTGGGGCGTAACATTTGCCTGTTATAAATTTGTTTATAAAATTTCCCGTAATAAATTTGGTTTAAAAATTGTCCAGTAATAAGATCGTCACTAAAAACAGAATCTAGGTGTAGTTCTATAACATTTCAGCGAGACGGACGTTAAGATCCTTATGAATTTATATTGGTTATACCGTCGTTATCGTCGGAAGAAAACCAAAAGACACTGGGTGCATCCACTTCTAAGAGAACGACCTAATAAAGGAACTTTTCGATTGCTAATGAGCCAGTTGCGAGATGATGAATCAAAATTTTTCAACTATTTTTGTATGTCTAAAGCCCCTTTCCATGATCTTCTTCATAGGTTGATAGATAATTTAAGAAAACAGGACACAAACATGAGAAAAGCTATCAGCCCTGAAGAGAAATTGGCAATATGTCTAAGGTAAGAAAAATTGGTGATCAACATAATATGTAGTTCTTAAAAATTTGCTTATAGGTAATCGTTAAAATTCCTTTTTGTGGGCCGACCGTAACTCATTTTTACGACATTACTTAGGTTTTTTGGGTCCATTTTTGATAGATTATCAATAAAACAATGCTAAACTGGTATTATTATTTATTGGGACTTTTTTAAAACTTGCTTAGAAACTAGCAGGTCTAGGTCTTGTATGTCTTGAGTCATAATTTTGTGTGAAGGAAGATGCAGCTGAGTATGGCGGAATAATATCACCTTATGCTGAGGTGGACGCCGCTGGTGTGGAAGCTGACGGTGCTAACGGTGACACAGATTCAGGTTGTTCGCAAGTTGACGCTGCTGACGGTGACTGCACAGATTCAGTTTGTGTGGAGTGGACGCTGCAGACGGTGATTGTTCTGGTTCAGATCTTGTAACATAACCCGGATATTGATTTTGAGAAATATAAGTGTAATTAGAGTTTTGTGGCCAGTAGTTATACGAATAATAGTTTTTTGTTTTTATTGTCTAAATAAGATTTATAACTCGAGACTGAAACTTCAAGGTTTGGTCATCATCAAGTACCTGCAGAAATAGCAGAATACTTTTGAAAAAACTCAATTTACGATCCTCGTCTAGCTTTTGCTGTGGTTGTTTTAGTTGATGATCAATAAAAGTTATCATTTTTTCGTCCACTTCACTCACACGTTTTCTCTTCCTAATTGGTGGATTTAATCATTTCTGATTCATAGCTGATTTTTGATTATTTTGATTCTTTTCAGCCCCATTTTCTTCGATTTGACTTTCCTTTTCATTTAGATTTACTTCAATACCTTCAGCATTACTTTATTCTGATGCAAGCTCTTCCTCTTGGTTTTTATTTTTGGAAGATATATTATCCTGGGTATCACATGGATCAACAACTTCTTTTAGAAAAGATAATTTCTTATGATATCTGTACGGTCTGGCAGAAATGGTAGCAGAACCAGATTTTTTAGCATTACTAGTTTTTACCCAGGCGTCTCTTATTTGTGTCCATCTCTTAATTACACATTTTCCTGGAATAAAACATAGAATTAGAAACCAACTTTTAACTTGTATTCACATATCCACACATAAATGTATGCATATATTAAAGCTGTGAAAATTCCCACAGCAAACCAAAAACGAAATGTTATACCGTGTTCTATCTTTTCAGGTATTTGGCGTCAGGATGTTCCTTCAGAGATATACATTATAGTTATCGAGTAGGTTTATCAACAATCAGTAACATTATAGAAGTTACAGAATCCATATGGAATAATTTACATAATGAATTTATGCCTGTAATTGACAAAGCGTCCGAATGGGAAAAGATAGCAGATGGATTTGCCGATAAAGCCAATTTCCCTCACTGCCCTGGCGCAGTCGACGGAAAGCACATCAGGCTTAGGAAGCCAAAAAATAGTGCTTCCATGTACATGAACTATAAAGATTTCTTTTCCATCGTTTTATTAGCAGTGATAGATTCGGATTATCGTTTCTTTTACGTCAGTGTTAAAGAATCAAATTTTTGGAAAATGTTAACAGAAGGTAGTTTGAATATACGTGAACCAAAACCTTTAAACAGCGACCCACGGTTTTCTATGTGATAATAGGCGATGAAGGATTTGGATTACACGAAAATCTACTGAGACCTTTTGGTGGAACACGTCTAGATAGAAATAAACGCATTTTTAATTATCGCTTAACTGTAGCCAGAAGGTACGTAGAGTGTGCATTTGGGATTTTGGCCAACAATTGGAAGATTTTTTATAGACCATTGGACGTCAAAAAGGAAACAGCAGTATCGGTAATCAAAGCATGTACCATCCTTTATAATTTTATTAGAGAAAAAGGGGGATTAAATATTGACAACAATCAACGAGAAGAATTTAACCTTGAAAACCTACCTAACGAGCAACGAGCACGAGGTGGTAGGACTGCTAATTCAGTGCGATCTGAATTTATGAACTATTTTTTATCGAAAGCAGGATCTGTACCCTGGCAGGAAGATTTCATTTAAGCTTAAAAATTATGCTTAATTTACAAATTAATAGCTAATACAGCTTTTTTTATATATAAAAAGGCTGTTTGCTGTTAAAAAATTATAATTTTCTTGAATTGTTTGCTAATTTTTATATTGGCAAGTAATAAAATCACTAAAAATTCTAGGATAAGACTTTAATTTTTAAATAAGTAATTTTTTTAATTTATTATTTTTTTCAATTTAAACAAAGCATTTTGGGTTAAGTAACTTAAAATTATTAAGCAGAGACTGACTATTTCCTTGAATATATCTTTTAGCTTCTCATGCCCCATTTCCAATTACTATTTTTAGAAAAAAATTCTAACATTTTTCATTTAGGTTAAGAAAACTTAAAAATTTATTAAAAAAAGTTAATTTTTGCCTTTCTGATCTTATTTCGTAATTTGTTAGAGATACTACGGTAAATTTTAAAAAGTATACCTAATTAATTTATAAGATTTTAAGAATTGTTTAATAATTTTTGTATTATAAAGGATATTTAAAACTAACTCTCTTCTAAAGTGAAACTTTTTTAAAAAATAATTGATTTGGGCTAACCTAAAGTCTATCTCTTATTGTTTTTGTTCCCACGAAATAGATGTGAATATAAAATAATAACTTTAGTGGATTATTTGCCTATTGTGGTTAGTTGTGGTCAGTTGTAGTAACTTGTCTAGATGAAAAGGTAAATAAATATTTTTAATAAGACGAAAAATAAAGAATAATTTGATTTTAACCAGAAATTTCTGTACAAAAGGGGAAAAATAATGTTTTATTCATGTAATTTTTGCAATTTTTTTGTTTTAAACAATTTGTTTTATTTTCTTAATAAATATAATCGGAAAAGCAAAAATTAGATTCTTTTTAATAAAATTATAAGTATTTTAATCAAGTTTTTTAGATAAAAAGATTAATTTAGTATCCTTTATTCATTTATTTGATTTTTAGAATTGATTTCTAACTAACCATCATTAAAAGTAAACAATTTTAGAAAAATATTTTGATTTTGGATAACTTAAACTCTATTTATTATTTTTTTTTGTTCTCACAAGTCACTTGCTGTTAAAAAATTATAATTTTCTTGAATTGTTTGCTAATTTTTATATTGGCAAGTAATAAAATCACTAAAAATTCTAGGATAAGACTTTAATTTTTTAAATAAGTAATAGATTACAGATAGCTTGTTAATATTTCAATATAGTAATATAGTATAGATATAGAATGTAAATGACGCAATATAAGTTTCTAATAAATAAAGCACTTACCAAAAAATTGTCTTCTTTTTTTCCATTGTTTCAAAATTTTCATTTAGGAGTAAACATATTTCTCGCCATGCCAATTTTGTTCTTATAAATATCTAGAAACTTGTCCCAAAGCACTGGTCTTTGTTCTACTGAACTGATTAAAAGTTCTCTATCTATTATTTTATCAAACCCCGTTTTTTTCTCTTTGTCAGTCATAATGTGTGACCATGCAAGCAGGAAGCCCTCTATCTACTGTACTCTCGCACGTCGACAAAATCACGATTCGTATAAAAAATATGTATCGTCGACAAATCCTACTAGTGTGAAATCGATCATATATTGCCATATATTTTTAATGACGGATACGAATTTTCATCTTATACGCATTTGTAATTTGTTGACAACGACGAATGTTGCGTCCTTAACGAATCCGTCATTTTTCAGGATTCGTAATACCGCAAGCTCGTCTAAACTTGCTCATAAGAAGTTGTTATGCTTTAAAAAAACAACAACGATTCGTTATAAATAATGATACAAAAAAAAGACGAATCGTCGCCGTGTAAACGAGCTGTAAGACCATTAAGCACAGTTGTTTTGAGCGCTGCAGTAAACTGCTTACAGGTGGGATTGATATTACACACCCCATGTTGACGAACTAAGCCAAGGGGATCTTGATTGAATAATCGCATAGGTAAGAAAATAAATTTATCCTTTAGCTTATTCCATAAATGCAAAATTGATCTTAAAGTAATTTGTCATTCATGAATAAAATGTTGCTAGTTTGTAATGTCTTTAAATTTTTTAAACTTAGGATCATTTTGATCTGGTTTATATAATTTCCAATTAAAAATTTTTGAAAGAAATTCTAAAAAAACTTTAGATGAGGAAATTCAGCTGAAAAAGCACATCTATTTTCTTTACCCATGATTGGATGTTGATTATTGGAATTTTTATATAGTCAAATAGTTTATTAATTAATTTAGCAAATTCTGCCATGTAGATTGCATTGACATCTAATTTTCCATAGAAACATTAATTTCAATACAAGCTGCCATGGAATGACATATTGTCACCCGACAATTTTAACCCTCATTTTCGTAAAAGACTCTTTAAAGTTGATATGTTTTTGCTCCAAATATGGCATGACTGAAGCTACGAGTTTCTTTCTTAATTCTAGATGCAGATATAATATGCTTAAGCTTTGCATATTTCCCTTTTTCAAACTCCAAGACTCCTCGCAAAAGAGCGTTTCTCGTAAGTTTTAATAAATGAGGAACACATTGAATATATATGGTGAAGGATTATCCCTGTTGTCTGAGCTAAGTCTTCTTATGGCAGTTTGATTGGTAGCATCTTGGTTACAAATTACAGCAATTACTTTTAATTCAATAAGTTGTAATTTTAAAATAATACATTGAATAAGAAGCGCAAGAGAAGAAGTTAAAATAGATGCTGTAAAATAATAAGCTACAATCTTTTTCTTTATCTTGGGACAGTTCGCGAAGGTTGATGCCTAAGTGCTAATGTACGTGGGTGTCTGCTTCCACTGTTTTTGTACACCATGAATAATAAACGTAAGAGCATGATATGCTAGCTTTATTGATCTACCTAAGTGGCCTAAATCTTCATAGCCCACTAAACACTGTTTGTTTGGATTATAGTGTGATCCAGAGTCCAAAGAAATTTCGTCAAATAGGACTGCACAATACCTATCATTTTCTTCGATTTTATCAACTTAAGGTTTTAAATGCTAAATATCTTATAATAACAACCGGGTTAAAGGCAATTTTGACAAAACACGTTTCAAAATTCGAATTGAGGGTAATTCGAAAAAGTTATGTAAAAATCGGTTTAGCCGCGGACTTCGTTTCTAAATAGACAAAGCAAATAAAGGGTGTTTTTTTAGAGGCGGAGAACTTTAAATTAAAATAAAACAGAATATTATTTCTTAATATTAACAATTTTTTATTTATTTGGAATATAGTGTTCTGACATTAACATTTAAAATGATTTCGGGCATTCCGCCACGACTGCGTACATGGCGTAATCTAGAGGTACAATTTTCACACACTCTTTGCAGTACTACAGGCTGAATTTCCGCAATCACACGTCGAATGTTGGCTTCCAAGTGCTCAAGTGTTGCTGGTTTATCGGCGTAGACATGGGACTTTACATATCCCCAAAAAAAAATAATCTAATGACATTTTAATTTTTCTTTATAAATCACTTTAAAAGGAAATGTTTTCGATAAAAAAAAAATAAATAAATAAAATACAAAATTATTTCATCCCATTAAAAATATGCATAAATGTAGGTAGTTTAGAATAAAAATAAAATTATTAAATGATTGAACAGATTGTACTTACAATACCTACAAGTTTTCCTCGTTTTCCTTTGCAGGCTGCAGTAGCTGCCTCTACGATTTTCTTCTGTAACAAAGTACACACTGCATAACATTTTAAATTCAAACATAACTGTTTAAAGCTTATTGTATTGTATTGTATTGTAATAAACGGGTCGCTCGGCTCTAGTGTAGCCCTCCTTCACTTCGACCAAAAGAGATCTTTTGTGAATACCCTTCGTTGTTTAGTGCCCGGTAATTCCTATACCTTTAGCAAAGTTCGGATACTACGCGGTCAAGCTGAATAATATCTCTAGGAGTAGGATATACCCCTTCGAGGTATTTAAGCCGTTGTCGGGTCAGTTCTCTGCATTCACATAGAATGTGTTCCGCAGTTTCGTTTGCCTCGTGACAAAACCGACATTGTTCATCCTCAGTCTTTCCCATTTTTTGAGGTGATACCTCCAAGAGCCATGTCCTGTTAGGAAGTCGGTAACCAGTTTAAGTTCATTTTTTGAAGTTCCAGTAGCTTCTTTGTGTACTTAGGTGAATGCGAAATAAATCTTTTCGCCTGCCTTTGTCCTGGGATGTTGTTCCAGTAAGTCTCTTTTTGACTTTTTTCCCATGTCCTGAGTTCCTCTAGTGGTGCCACAGAAAGGCTCAGGTCCATAGAATGGTCTCTGTGCTCCTTCCTTGGCGAGTTGATCGGCAATTTCATTGCCCTCCATCCTTCATGTCCTGGTACCCACTCCAGAGTAACTCTTTTGTTTCCAGTTGGTTTAGTGACTGTCGGCATTCCCAGGCCAGCTTTGAGTTAAAAGAGCATGAAGTCAATGCCTTCAAAGCAGCCTGGCTGTCCGATAAAATATATATGGTTGCGCCTCGAAGGCCTTTTTTGGCACATTCCGAAGCGCAAATATCAATTGCATGGATTTCAGCTTGGAAGATGGAGGGAGCCTTGCCGAGAGACTTTGATAGTCTGCATCCAGGTCCAAAGACACCAGTTCCAACCCCTTGTTCCATCTTAGATCCATCAGTATACCAGACAAGTGAGCCTTTTTCATGCTTTGGTTCATTCACACTCATAGTTTGGCGGTCTTGAATAACCACTTCAAAAGAAGCGCTGGAAGTCCCGCACTATAGGCATTATGTCCGTGGGTTTGGTCAGAGCTTCAATCTTGATTTTTTCCAAAATTTTAAGGTGACCAGTCAGGTCTCCTGACTTTATACTTTGTGTCTGGATTACTCTGGAGGCACTCAGTATCGCCTCCCTCTTTATGTGCAGGTGCAGGGGAAGGAGGTTCAACATTGTCTCCAGAGATGCCGTTGGGCAAGATTTCATTGCTCCAGTAACTCCCAGACAGGCAAGTCTCTGCAGTTTCAGAAACTTTCCTTGTGTAGTTTTTTCCTCTGTTTTTGGCCACCAGACCAGTGAGACATAAGTAACTATAGGTATTACAACTGTAATGTATGACCAGTAGATCATTTTGGGTTTTAGACCCCATGTTTTACCACATAGTCTGCGGCACGCCCATAGTGCCGTTGATGCTTTTGCGATAGTCCTTTTTATTTGCGAGTTCCAATTGAGTTTCTGGTCAAGGACAATTCCCAGATATTTTACTTCTTTAGAAAGTTTGATCGTAATCCGTTTAACATAGGAGCTATAAACCTTGTTTTCCTCCCTTTTGTAAACGGTATTATATTGTTTTATTTGGATTGACATTTAGCCCTTCCGTTGAGCAACAGTTCTCAACCAAGTTAGGGCCGCTTGCATGCGAGCAGATAATATGCCATCATGCCTGCCCCTGATGGTGATTACGAGGTCGTCTGCGTAGCCTTGTACATCGAAGCCTCTTTGCTGACAGCTCCGCCGAAGCCGATCAACCACTAGGGACCAGAGCAGGGGCGATAGTATACCACCCTGTGGACTCCTTTACCGCTCGACCATTGCGTCGCGTCCCCCATAGCAGAGCTGATTTTGCGGCTTCTTAGCATGGCTTTAATCCATTTAATCGTTGAGGGTTCAATATCCCTTGATTCTCGCTCTTTGTATGGATTCGAATGAGGTGTTATCAAACGCACCCTCTATATCAAGAAATGCACACATAGCCGCTTCTTTTGCATCGAATGTCTTTTCTATGTTCTGACTGAATTGTAGAGCAAGGGGTTTTTTTGGGTTGGGGGGGAAAGTTTTATGATAGTTTCGGAAAATTCGCTTCTTATATGCTGGTCAATTATTTTCTACATAGTTTTAAGGCAAAAAAAGATAAGCTAATGGGGCGATAGGACTTCGCTCATCCATAGGACCCCCCAAAACCGGCCTTTGGTATGAACCCCCCTTTAAATTTCCTCCAGTTTTGTGGTATGTAGCCCAGTATGTAACTGGCTTTAAATTGTTTTTAGGTTCGGGGGACCTCTATGCCCTGCTGTAGCAGGGCTGGAAAAATGCCATCCATACCTGGGGTTTATAGGGTTGGAAGCTATTAACCGCACATTTTATTTTATTATCTTTAAATTTTACCTGCTGGGGTTTTTCCCGCTTTGCTGGGGGGGGGGGTTTGTCCCATTTTGGGGTTTTTTCCCGTATTTGGTTATCTTCTATGATGGTAGATCCTGGGAAGTGGGTTTTTAAAAAAAATTTCCCCCAAAATTTCCCCTTGGGGTCTAAACATAGCTGTCATTGGTCTGTCTTTTAAGCTCAATTCCGTTTAGTGGTCTCGTGCTAGGACCACTGCCTTAAGATCTTTTTATCCCTTCGCAGAACGTTCTCCATTTTTTTCCCTTTTTGATTTCCCCAACTTTGTTATATTCAGTAAGGGCTCTGTGATGTTGCCCAGTTGCCCGATGTTTTTTTTTCCAAAAATTTTCCCCAATTAAACCCTTTTTGTCGGTAAAACCCCCCTTTTCCCCCGGGGAACATCCCCTCGAGGTTCCCTCCGTTTGGGGGGAGTTTTTTTTATTTTAAAAGCTTAAAAAAAATGCCAAATTTTTAAAAAACACAGAGAATCACTAAATAAGAAAAACCCCCAAAAAACACGCGGCATTTAAAAAAAAAGCAAATTAAAAATAATTTAAAAAAAAAAGGTTTCCCCATTCACCAACCAGACTTGCCAATAGTGTACCGGGCGGATACTGTGACACTTTGCGCGTATGCGCATGCGCTAAAAAAAATTTGGTGGCATGTCTGCCCCTTTTCCCAGCAAAATTTTTTTTTTGGCGTATTCTTTTTTTTTAGAGGTCATTACTATCAAAAAAAGGTTGTATGGTGTGAAGATAGCCTCGAACCTTAAGAAGTTATCCCTTTTTTTTTAATTTCTTTTCTTTTAGTCTTAGAGCCAAATCTGAGATAAGTCATCTTATAAGATGATTATAATGCTTGAGATAGACAAAAAAGAATTGTAATTTTTACATAAAGCCCCTAAGAAGTCCTTTTTTTAATTTGTTCATTATGGAGCAAAATCTGAGAATATCTCATTAAATGATTATAATGCTGTGAGATGGATGGTAAAAAAAAACTTTTTTCTTGGTAATTTGTTATATAATAAAAAGAGATATATGATATGAAAAAGGAAAGCTAAAGAAGGTATGTCTGCGCTTGTGTGTAATAAAATGTTTATTCTTTTGTATACCCCCCAAAGTAAAAAAAAATGACGAAAAAATTTGAAAAGGGTTGGTTCGAGGTGGGTGTTCGGGGGAAAAAAAAAAAGGGAAAAAAATTTTAAAAGATTTGGTGAATTTTATCATAAAAAAAAAGCAACGAAATGAATTAAAATGGTCTATATTTGCTTATTTGTAATTAACTGTTTAGTTGGTACAAAAGTTCCTTTTTTTTTCATTATTACCCCACCAAGGGCAAAAGGGTTGGGGTTGTAAATAATTTTCTTTTCTTTGTATTCTTGTTGTTCGGTTCTAGGATGTAAAAGGTGTACGGTTTTTGGATATTTTTGACATATGGTGAAACTATTATTTATTATGCAACTGCACTGGAAAAGTACTAGCGCAATTTAAATGACTACGTATTTTCTTCTCGGTTTTTATAGTATATTTTAACGGATTATTCCCCCAATAAAATTCCCAAAAAAGGTATTTTTTTGGGGCATTTTTTTTTGCATAAAACCCCTCTTGGTATAAAAATTATATTGGCATCCCAAAAACTTGATCCCCTTTGGACCCTACATCCTGTTGCCACCTTATTCAGGATATCAAAGATTTCTCTTTTGTCTTTTGTGTCGCCAGGATCAATAGACTTTCCCCCTTTTAAAAAAAACTTTTTTTTTTAAAAGATAAAAACAACAAAAAATTTTGGGGTAAAAAATTTGTGGAAATATGTGAAAGCAATTTTTAAAAAAAGGGAGAGTGTGCTCATTTAAATTAGGATTTTTTGGCTTTTCTTTTAAGTTAGTCCAGTTTTTTTTTGTTTTTTTAAAATTTTTATTGAAAAGCATGGTACTTTTTGGCTGATCGATAATTTTGTAAGGCGACATTTAAAATTTTGGGAAAAAAAAAACCTTCACACAGACGTTGGTTTACTGAAATTTTAAATTCCCCAAAAAAAAAAAAGAAAGTTTCAAAAAAATTTTTTTATTTTTTTTATCCGTTTCTGTAGTATCTAAAAATTTTAAAAAAAAAAAATTATTAAATTTTGCCATAAAATTTTGGGGAAAAAATTTTTTTTTTTTTTTTAGTAATACAATTACCTTAAATTAATTGGCTTGATTTCAGTATCTGGGTTTTAATTTCCTTAAATTGGTTCTTTTTAGTGTCCTAAAATTATTAAAAATAAAAAAATTTAAAAAAAGAGAAAGAGTCGCAAGAGTTGTAAAAAAAATTTGGCAAGTTTGGGGAAAAAAAAAAGGTTTGTCAATTTTTTAAAACAAATTTGAAGATAAATTTATTTTTTAGTAAATAAGTTACTTAATGTGGTATATTATGTTTGTCAAATTTTTTTTAAAATATCCCCAAAAGGGAGTGTATTTGTATAAACATAGGGTAAACTATATAGTGATTGGGGCCCCCAAAAATTATTTGTCGTACTATGTGAATGAAAAAGACACGGTTTAATATAAAAATATTATTTTAATTTAATTACGTGCCTAATCTAATACATTACAAAAATGTCTGTCATTATGACCTAAAAGTAATTATGTACTAAAAAAAAAATAAAAAATTGAATCCTTGAAAAATATAGTCATTGGCCATCAAGACACAAAAAATTTGGGCCCGGGTTTAGGGGTTATTGACCAGTGCGGCAAGTTTACAAAAATCAACTGTTAACTCTTGGGGTACCTATAACAATCTACATTCCTATAAAATTTAAACGGAAAGTTAACGCTAAATAATTATTAAATAATTTACACTTAAAAAAAAAGAAACAAGTATTTTTTTTTTTTACATTTTTCCCATACGAATATGTCGAAGACATCTGCAACTGAAATCCTTCTTTATGCATTTTAAAAATGAAATACTTTTGTGCAACTAAAATATTCCAGTTTTTAAAGTAATGTTAAATAAACAAAAAACACAAGCCATATTAACAACAATATTACAAAAACCATCAGCTCAGATATAATGGAAATATCGGAAATAATTTGAACTTGCTAGACTCTGGCGAAGGATCATCATTAAACAACTTTTTTTTGGTTTTTTCAGGTAATACAGGACTTTGCAGGTGTAGACAACAACAATTTTTTTTTTTTTAAAGACGAATCCCCCATCATGTGTGTTCTTTTTCTGTTAATAAATGTAGTTTCCCCTTTTTTTTTAAAGGGGTTGGTAAATATAATATTTTGGGGAGTCATTTGATGCTTTGTGCTAACTTGACATTTGGTTCTGAAACATCGAAAAATTTGTTTCGATCGTGTTCTGGTCAAAAGGGTATGAAAAATACAGATGTCGGGTGTTTTTTCCCCAAAAAAATTTTTTTTTTTACACCCATTTTGCCCCGTTCCAGTGTTTGGACTAGGGTTTTTAATTAATGGCTGTGTTTTCCCGGCAGGGATATCTTTACAGTTCAAATCTTTTTTTTTTTTTTAATTTTTTTCCCTTTTTCTTTACCTTTGGAATTTTTAATATTTTTTTTTTTTTAAGCGTTTTCTTCTTTTTCTTTTTTTCTGCTCGGTTTTTTTTTTTTTTTCCCCCAATTTCTCTTTTTTTTTTTTTCGAGCTTTTTTAAAAAAAAAATGGTATTTGTTTTGATAACTCATACATTTACCGGATTATTATGATCCAAAAATCAAAAAAAACAGTATAAAAAACTAACATACCCAAAGAAGAATCGAACAGTGTACAAAGACAGCAAAAATTTTAAACATCAGAAAAAAAATATTTCTTATCTCGTTAGGGTCTAAGCTAAAAAAAAAAAACAAAAATTGGTAAACTAAGAACATTTTGGGGTCATTTTTAAAAATTTTTTATTAGTGCAAGCTTTCAAAAAATATTGGTTTAAAAAACTTGTAAGGGAAATATACCAAACGGAAGATTAAAAAAGATGAACTCTTTTTTTAAAAGTTAATAATAGTGTATTACAAGATGATTCAATAGGGAGATATCATACCATACACATCAACCATACACTTCGACAACTTTTAAATTTAAATATAAAATAAAAATACCAATACAAACACAGAATCTTTAAAATTACCCAATCAAAGTTTTTTTTTTATGGAAGGAAGAGTGCTAAAAAATGATGGTAGCTACAGCAAGGGCATACAGTTCTAAATAATGGAATTGCTTTTTTTTTTTGATGAGATCAGATATGAACTTTTGGGGGGATAGTTGTAGATCGTGCTAGAAACCCCGGTATAACTTCAACTTTAAGAGGATTTGTTTTTATTTTTTTAAAAAAAGATAATATTTCCCCACAAAACGATGCTGGGATGCAAACGAACTTCTAGTTTTACTGGGCAGCCAGGGGGAAAATTTAGCGTTTGTGTACCGTTAGTATGTATGTTTTTTGGGGGGTTAGAAGATTTTAATATAATAATTATGAATGTACCCCAAAAAACTAGTTTTAATGAAAAAAAATGATTTAAGGGAATTGTTAGCTACTCGACAAAAAGGGAAAAATTTTTAAAAGGGGGCACTTTTAAAAAAGGGGTTATGGAAAATGCCCCTGTAACAGTCAATGATTCTCAAAAAAATTTTTACTGCTTAAGCAATTTGAAAAAAACAGGCCCTTTAAATATAGCATTTAGAAGTTGGGGTTTTTAAAGTTCCCCCTAAACAATCTAAAAATCACACCTGGGCTTTTTAAGGTTCAAACCAACTTAGGAAACCAAGTTTTATTATAATTGATTTTCAAACAGATATGAAAAATGTCTTGCAAAAAAATAAATAAATTTACTCATTTAAACTAACAAACCCCCAAAAAAACCCTTTAAATATCGGTTTATCCGTATTATAACCTTAATTTAGACTTTGATAAAAAATTTAAAATTTTTTTTTTCTTTATGATATGTGTTTTCAGTTTTAGGATTTATTACTATAAAAGGCACAATGATCCATGTTTTTTTTTCACACACACGTTTGCGAAAGGAAGACCTTTTTAAAAAATTTTTTAGTGTCGATACAGGCATAGGTGTAAAACGGATAAACCAATTCCAGCACACACAACAGCGTACTGTTTTTAATTTTAAAGATAAATTGAAGATACAATTCACTTACAAGTGAAAGTAGTTTCAAGTAGTGTAAAGAAATAGAAATACTTAATACGTACAATGGACAAATTTTTTATCGGGGTTGGTTAAACCGTCACACCCGTTCAGCTGAATTAAAACAGTATGGCCCGGGAAAACACATCGAATGGACAACTAAAAATATAAAAGACTTCCCCCGGGGGCTGCCCCAAAATTAAATTTTTTTCCTATTAAAAATCTTTATTCTTTTTTTAAAATATGTAAAAAAATTTTAAAATTTTTTTTTTTATAAGGCATTCAGAAACAAAATGGAAAAAATTAATTTCTAATAAAATTATATACTTGTCAAACTTTGGGGTGTCCCCCTTTAGATAGTCTAGAGAAAACAAAATTTAAATAAGTTTCATTTTACAAATCATGTTTTTTTAAAAAATTTTAAAAAGTTCAAAACAATATTTTTTGTTTTAAGACATTGGCATAAGGCTGCCTCAGACCCCACTGCTTTTTTTTCGTTTTGCATGCACAGTCATAAGTTGCAA